>JAOPUG010000168.1:4922149-4934079 GCA_027564375.1 Micropterix facetella
TTACACTATTTATATCATATCATTGTTTAATAATTGTTATTATAATGCATAATACATATCTTTATTACTTTATTCCAAGGGGCGTTCAATAAGTTCTCGATATAGGTATGAAAACAAAGTACGCAGATGCATTTTTTTTATTATTTTTCAATGTAGTCCCCTCTTATCTCAATACATTTATTAGATCGTGAATTATTTTTTTTAAGCCCGTATAAAAATAGTTTTCATTTCGGTTGCCAAAATGTAAGGTCACAGCCGCTTCAGTGCTTCATCGTCAGCATATTGATTCTCTCGGAGATCTTTTTTCAGGTTCGGGATTAAAAGTAGTCACCGGGGCCAGGACTGGACTGTAAGGTAGGTGGTCTATGGTTTCAAACCCGCAATCGCGTACGGTAGCCTTTGCAATCTTAGCGGTGTGAACTGAAGCATTATCATGCAGAAGCAGCACACCTTCGGCGAATTTCCCCCTCCTTTTTTCTTTAACGGCTGCTCTTAATTACCACAGAATATTGGCATAAAACGCTGCCATGATATTGACACCTTTATCCATATAGCCTATCAGCAATATCCCCTGATAATCCCAAAAAATGGTGGTCATGACCTTCCCAGCTGAAGGAACGACCTTTAATTCCTTGGAATGGGCTGATCCTCTAATATAACGACTCTTGCCTGCTCTTAGGGTCATAATTGTTATAATGAACGCAAGTTCCATCTCGAGTATCAATTATTTCATTGATTGCGTCTGGATTGTTTCCACATAGCTTAGAAAACTACGAACATCATTCCACGCGCACTTGTTTCTGATGCGGCATCAGCATTCGCTACATCTAAAGTGGACATATGAAGTTGTCTATGGTACCGGTAGAAAGGCGATATCTCTTAGCTATTGATTTGATCTTCACTGGCTTGTTTTCCAATATAATTTTATCCACTTTTTCAACAATATTCTGTAAAGAGGCTACGACAGGCCGGCCGGCGCGAGGGGTATGTTCGATGTTCTGCCTCCCACGTCTAAATTCACTCGACCACTTTTGGATAGTAGGTAACGAAGGGCCAGGTTCCACGTAAACAGCATACATTTCCTCATTAATGTATCTTTGGCTTTTACCTTGTTTGGTTAAGAATTTAATAACAGCACGATGCTTTAATTTTATCAAAATCGTAAAATTGCTCATATTGGTAGCTTTTATGTTCAACATTAACAAAAAAAAACAATTAATGTTCTTTCCATTTTATTTATATTTATTTGCTATAAGTGAATGTATATGGCCAGTATTTTAAAGTATACAAAAAGAGGTTAGAACCTATCTATTCCGAGAATTTGTTGAATGCCCTACGTATAATAAAAACCCTTCGCTATCATCTGTCATTTAGCAGTTGGCTCTCTTGGTTTACCCAAGTCACTTACCCACAACACAAGTGACAATATGAAAGAACATTTAATGGCTGCTAATAGGTGGTAATTTGGACGCAGTCTCAAATAAAATTCAGTTTGCTATTACATAGGTCATCCATCGGAAAAGTAGACGAAGGCAACCCTTTATAAGACACTCATCAGACTTGTGACCAAATACATGTACTTCCAATTAAAGTGAATAAAAATACACTAGGTGTCTTTGAACACAACATACTCCTCAGGGTCATCGGTTCCGTGCAGAATAACGGCTTCTAGAGGACGAACAAACAAAGAACTATGTATATAACTTGCGTAATGATATGCATGTTGTGAGATTCCTGAAAACCGGAAAGCTCAGGTGGTTAGTGCATGTGGAGAGGATGGAAAATTAACAGTCCTTAAAAAAATGATTTATGGAAAACCTTAAAAATATTGCAAAGTCGTACGAGCAAAACTAAGACGACTTGCTTCGGATGTTAAAGGCCTAAATGCACGTGGTGTGTATCACTGGTCCATAATCCAAATTCCATAAAAATGTGGAATAGAAGAAGATGTTTGACATCACTAATCCAACACTTATAATCAGTTTTAGCTGTAATGATTGATGCTTATGAATTCTAGGTCTACCCGCCATACTATGGATGAAATAATTGAGCAGTCATTTTTCTCTGGTTACACAAGTGCCAGAGCTCCCACTCCATATGATCCGACCTGTCAAATGAAGGGGTTTATTAGTCACATGGAGCTTGGATTGCAGGGATAGTATGTTTTCTCGCTGTACTAACTCATGGATCCGGCATCCTCCTCGAAAAGGTAAATTGAATTAAGGAATTCCCTCGGGTAAGCTCTGGGCAGTACATTCTGCAAAATATTATTATATCTGGCGGATGAGTTTGAAACGTAGTTTTTCTAAGAAGTGGGGGGTAGACGTTGCTACCAAACTAGCACTTTCCTGCGTAGTATTTGTTTGCCGTTGCAGCATTGTTTTCTACTTAAACACATCTTTCACTGGATTCATTTTCAAATTTCAACAATTAGACTCTAGAATTTTCTTAAATTTTTAGCTTTAACAACATCTTAATTTCTCTGGAGTATAACTCGTCAAGAAACACGAAGAGTTAAGTTAGGTTACTCTTAAATTAAGTATAAAATATAATTAACTTGAATGGTGTCTTGATAAAGAGGAGAGTTTTTATAACACTGGATCGCCCGTATGGCGATCCAGTGTTAACACTAAGTATGGCGAATATTTGCGCGCACCGATGCGCTCAGAAATACAGCACAGATTAAAATATGTTATCAGCGGTTAAAAAAAAATATCTTGAGAATACATAACCTACTATACCGTAACCCTTTTAATATCATCTATCATTTACAAACTTTCTTGAATTATAGATGGGCATAATTGATCCTCTCTATTTGGTTCGACTCGGTTGGATCCACGATTCCAGTAACTGTTAGTGAGTAGGTATCAAGACTCCCATGTGAACCGATTGTCAAACGAAGGGAAGAGACTGCTCGCGGAAGAGTGTGGGAACACTCCAGAGGCATCCAGGCCCCATGTAGTGGTGTGGATGCCCCGCGGCCTTCGATTTTTATCCACGCATCTAACGCGATCACGGAAAGCTAGGAGGCAGCCGAATGCGCCAGATCGCCTGATAATTTCCAGCTAATGCGCCGAATGTTGTGGGGACGGCGCGAGCATCACGAAATTACTTCTCATTACGGCCGCGCCCCAAGGCGCTTTAAAACAAGCGCGCATTAGCCTCTCGCCTTATCCAACGAGAAATGCTGTGAGAATTGAAATCGAAACTAAACTAACATGGCCTATACGAGGAATGTTAGATGATGATGTTTTACTAAATTAAAGTCTTTCCGTGTACATTAAAATGATCGCTACAATCGAGCTGCGTTCAAAGTAGCGATCAACAAACTGACCGAAAAGTGTGATGACGGACGTACTTTTGCTTAAGGCCCATAAATAGATAAACAGAAAGTAGACAACGAAAGAACTGCAAGTACAAGTATGGAAGCATTAGAAATTGCCGTACTTAATTATCGACCTCAATTAGATACTACAGAAAAACAAATGATAGTTATACTGATATAAAAATTAACAAAGGATAGAAAGAGATAAAAATTAAGACACGGAAAAACTCGTCAAAGCAAGACATGAACTAATGTTATGTAATATACAGCCATAGTCAATGAAAAACTGCCAAAATATAGGAAGTAACTTTACAAATAAGCTAACTACAAATAAGCAAAATTGATCGAGAACGAGTGATTAAACACAACATAAATGTAGATTTATTACAGTTAATTAACGAAACACGAAAGTATACCAAAAATGGAGCAAATAGCAGCTACTGAGAATAATGCCACCTGAGTACGCATTCATAGTACAATGTATATACGAAAACTACATCTCTAGCAGGAAGAGACGACTCAAAAGCCCATCAGCAAATATAACCGCAATATACGGAAAGCTCCAAGACAGATGAAGGGATCATAGCTGGATTCTAGTCTCGAGAGCTGAAGCTATTTTTGGGAAATCACTGGATATGAATTCATCGTAATTATATGACATAAATCGCTTGAGAATTATCCACCACATTTTTCCATGCGGAAATAATTAAAAAATAATTTTTATATAACAGTAGAGATTCGTCATAATCATCGCTAGCGCCTACAACTCATCGTGGCAAGGTTTTTTTTTTTTAAAAGGGATATGAAATTGTAGTACATTATTGGTGACATATTCACCTGTAACGAAAACGAATAAATCTCCAATTTCATTAAAAACTACAAGTTTACAATACAAAAAAATATTAAATAAAATTCCAATGGATATTAAAATAAATACAAGCAATTAAAAAAGTAAGGCTACCAACACAATTACAACATTAAAAAAAATGGTTACGTCTTGGTTGATGAAGGAAGGGAGGATTAATATAGATAGAGCGCTGAGTGTAAATGTCTGAATGGTATGTATGAAATGGTATGTGTGTGTATCTGTATTTATATTTTCATGTCATAATAGATTTTTATCATATTTTTTTAGGAATGCGACTCTTTTTTTTATTTTCTTATGACTATTTTATTACTTTTATATACATTCATCTAAATATTAACTTTTTTTCTCTCTTTTTTCATTACATTTTATGTTTATAAATGTATGATTATTTTACTCTAGTTTTTAGTAATTGTGATTTTTTGAAATTTCTTTTATTGTGATTTTATATTTTCAATGTTGATTTGATTGTCTAGCTTATAACAATTTATAATAGCTGTATACATTATTTAAATTTTGTTATGTTCGTTTTATTACTTAGTTTTTATTTAAATTCAATTTAAATGTCCGCCTTAGAACAGGCTATGGCCTAGTTAGGTGACATCGAAATGGTATCACCGGCAGCAGTTTCTGGCATATCATGTGATCAGTTTTTTACTATTAGATTTTTGTCTATCAAGTTTTATTGTATATGTCAGTTTTGCTGTGAATTATTATGTACCTATTACCTTAAATAAATAGAAAATAAAAATAAAAAATGTTTTGTTAAAACGGCAAAGTTGTCTCCACATGAAAGACCTAATATCATGATTTTATAATAGTGAATATTCAAAATATAATTAGGTAACAGGAAAATACGGCATAAAAGCCCTTACATACACATTTTGCTAAAAATGATTGATTTGCTCTTTTTACAAAACACTGACGATATCATGGCAACAAACAGAATCAAAATAGTAAAAGTGACTACTGTAAGAATAGGACAAAGGTTCAACTTGAGATGTCACCTGCTACGGGCGAACCCGTCCACCCCGGAGCGTTTTAACTATATGTTCGTTCTATCACCCCGAGGCGACACGCAGAGACTTTAGTCGATGCGCCGATCGACCATGACAATAAGATCTACGTATTAAGCTCCACCTAGGCCCGTACGAATCCAACTCCAAACCGCAAGGCACTGGGAATTTTCAAGCCCAGCGGGCATCCTCGCGCCCATACTTCCAGATTCGCATCAGATTCCTCCGATCCCCCGTCTGGTCGCAGGTCCGAGGTCGCTTGCGCGATCCTCTACTTCTAAAGCGGTATACCTACCTGACTGGGATGTAGCGGATACGGGGCGGCCTTTGCTCGGCAACTCTCACCCGAGATCGGGTGGCCCTCACTATCATATCTATGGATAAGCTATCAGATTTGTTAGAACAAAGGTTTTTTTTCTGTTATCTCATTTAGGAACTTCACTTGGAACGTTAGACAGCTTCCGAATTACCAGATATTGTCTGAACTGACGCCTTCATCTGACTTATGCCATGATGCTTTTTAAAGTTGCTAGCCATCATCTACTTACAGAGAAATTAGATCTTTTAAGTTTTTGAATAAAGAATCTGGCTTTTTCTATTACAATATCACGCGATAAAGGAATGGCCCTTCTTCTTTTTTCTAAAAACCATGTGAAAAGAGCTTCTTCGAATCATAGACATGCAACTTCCGGTGTCAATAAAAAAAGACATGACCTCTCTCTTTTAAATATAAATATAATAAAACCGGATGTTGGAATAATTTCGGATCCGAGTAGGTATATCAAAATGAAAACAACTGAATTGCCTGATAAGTCGCGTCTTCCTCGTTTGTTTATGGTTATTGACTCGATACATACGGATAATTTTTGTTGTTTCAATTTAGTAAAAACACTAGGAAATATTTGTTTTAAAAATTTCCTGTTTTTGTTACAAACATTATGCATGTAAAGCTATTCGTGGCATTAGATTATGCGATTCTCATTTTGTCTGTGTAACGATGCGAAAACCCGCAAGCGCGAAATACTCGGCAAGATCAAGTTCGGCAATACTAACGGTTTTGTCGAATATTCCAATAACGGACAAGCAAGAACCTGTTGCCACGCCACACTCAAGGCCCGTCAGCGAGGGTCAGCATTATTAAGGTCACCTTACCGGTCCCTCAAGGTCCCCAAACGCCCTTTGCATCGGGGGACAAAACATGATTGTCGCTTCGACTAAACTTTTGTATCTAAAATTGGCGAGTGTGTTGTGTAACATAAAATCTGTCACACGACTATCGTGTCGATTTTGCAACGTGACATTGACACGTGATTCACGTGGCGGGCCTGCGAAGCCCTAGGGCTTCGCTTGCGTCACTGAAAGCCTGCGGTGGCGAGATACACCTGCGCTACAACCAAGTTACGTTACGATGTAACGAATTCTGATCAGAAATATGATGCTTATTAATCAGTATTCGATAGTAGATAGGTACTGATGATACACTATGTCTAGGTATGCCTCATAGACGCAATAAAAAATTGAGTTGTTTTTCAGACAGACAAACAAATGGGGCGCCAAGATAATATTTTTATTATCTGTTTTTCCTTTCAAACAAAAGACTAGCGGACCAAGTACGCGAAATAGAAAATCGGTATCGAAAGAATATGCGACGCATGGAGTGTAATTTTACGCCCTTTCGTGAAAGCGGATTTCTACGATTCAAAATTTAAACTTTGCTCCAGTATCTCATTCGTCCCTTTAGCGGTCGTCATTTTCACGATTCCTTCGCGAAGAATATGAGGTAATCTCTTCATCGATCATGACTCCCGGATACCAACTCAATTGTTCATCTCAGACGTTTCCCGTTAATTTTTGACTTAGTGAAGGGGATATGGGCTAATCTCATCGAACGTGACTCCCTGATAACTCAATTGTTCACATAGGAAGATTCCCATACATTTTGTGCGTAAACAACCTTGAGGTAAATAATATTATTATGGCAAGCGATGACAATTACCTTTGTGAAAGATATGGACTAATCTCCACATCGTCCTCATCAAACATGACTCCCTGATACCTCAATATCATTCACCTACAAGGTTTCCAGTCCGTAAACAAAATCTTAAGGAAAAGATTATTGTGACATTATGAATTGTTCAAATCGGTCGGTTTATCTCATGAGTCACGCGTTCAGGGAAGCGCATAATGTTACACATCCCCCTTATCGAAATCGTGGTATTTTGTTGCGCAACTATGCGATACGGATTACCGGAATAGGACGCAGTAAATTGTTTGTTTGTTTTTTTTAAAGAAAATTTTATCGTTGCTAATGACTCATCGTCTTGTAAACATGTTATTGTCGATAGGGTTATGTATTTTTCCGAAACTTAAACAGCTGGTTATTTTTGGATATTTATATAAAAGTCTGTTAACGAGTATTATTTTCGGTGTCGAGGTTTTTCCAAGAAAATCGTGGTCTAGAATTAATTTCTACTCGGTATTTTCCCACTTGCGTAATGCATCATCCATCAAATTTGACATTGACATTGGAATAAAAACGCAACAAATCTCACCTTTATGTAATATTATCGCGAAATCACCAACGCGCCAATCCAATAAAAATCATACCAGTCCCACAAATTATAGCAACAGTCACAACACACTGTGTTTGTATACGTCAAAATTATTTGGCACAAGTACACGTGTTTATACGACGAAAACTCGCGGAATTTCGGAACTCGAAAAGCGTACATCCACCTCTGCGGTTCGGGGGCAACTGAAGTGACGGCGGCGTCGTCTGGCGTCGGGACGCTCGCACGGGTCGACTGTAGGCAAACGTGACTCGGAGAGGTTATACGGGTGGTGGGCAACATTTTTTCGGGACTATAGTGATTAAAAAAAAAATGCTACCAATATAAATAAAAGCAAAGGAATTAAAATCATATGACAGGTGTTCTGAACTTTTTTTTACATAACCTAAAGAAATATTCATTTTATATATACGGTTAACTCGGGAAAGATTGCGCGCATTTAAGGAAATTTAAATTAATATTTTTTTCAGAAGTATGGCCATTTTGTAATAATTGTATAATTCAATTTTATGTAATCCATAGAGTCCGTTATGATAAAAAACGAATCGAAAAAAAGTCGAGTGAAAAATTCGAATAATTGAATAACAGAGGAAGTTCAAATGATATTAAATTTTATTATAGTGCCGCAGTTTTAGAAAATAAGGCTTAGGCCGAATTCAAGTTTTTCCCCAACGGTCGATAAAATATCACACTCAAAAAATAATCATATTTACATAATTTTAGAGTGGTTGTTTCGAACTTAACCCACAGAGGTAATATCGTTTTCTATAATATTACACATACGGGTGAGGTCGAACAGTTGGGAGGTACCAATGCTACGGGTCAACCCGACACTCCAGAAAGTTATAACTACATCTGGTAGTCCTTTCTCCCACGGGATAAACGCAAACACTATGGATATGCATAATCCACAAGTCCAACTACGCCAATAGCCCGTAATAGACTAACGCTATGGCGAGCCGCTGGGAATTGCCACCCAGCGGCTAGTTCTCGCGCTTGTACTACCAGATTTGGACGGATTTATCCATCCTCCAGTCTGGTCACAGATTTGAGGTCGCTTGCGCGACTTCTACGTGATGTTAACGGTAATTCGTAACTCGTTTTCTTTTGCGGATCCGAGGAGCACTTTGCCCATCAAGTTCACTCGGGATCGGACGGCTAACAGGTCATTTCTAAGAAGATGACATCAGGCCAACATCTACCCCCGCTGCTATTTGACATGTACGTTTTCAGACTCCCCTGATTATTTGCCGATTTAGCATCGCAGATAATAAACCGGCCAGTGCACCAGCCGCCCAGTTCCGCCTAAGGTGTTACCCCGAATCCGCACTTCGGACCCTAACTGTCAACGACTGCAGATTACAACCGAAGGTAGTGTTTCCTTGTAAATAGCAGATCGGTACTTTTAGCACTCAAGATACACAGGCAGACATCCAAACTAATAGGCTAACTCTCCAATTGGGCTAGAGTCGATAATACCATTGGCAGAAGGATACATAAGAAACACACTGCGAGACAGAACCAAAATTGAGTTAAATAATGGTCTAGGCAAACCACTCCCAGACAAACTAGATACCGCTTGAGACTTTCAAGAGCCAATTTACGGAAAACTGTGGTACTGCTAATAGGGCACCGCAGGTTCAAAGAACGCCACACTCGTAGGATGGTAGAACACCCCACCCGCAGGGGGCTGCGGCAGCGGAGCACGCGTGTGCGAGTGTCCAGCGTTGGCTATCAGTGAGAAAAAGTAATTGGCACATACGAAGTAGCTATGGCTGATGTGTGCGGCTTCCGACCGTCGAGGTCTTTGCAATTGGTATCTCAGGTAGATCTGTAAGTTGATAGTACTGACCGTTATGGGGGTAAGCTACAATGGGCCCTTAACGGAGGACTAAGTATATGGTGGTCAACATCATCATCAAGGATTATCTTAGAAATAATATTATGCTGAGCTTGTGTTTATATATTTACTGTGGTGAACAGCTGGTCAAACAACAGTATATTCTGATATTCATAATTCCAACATGGATATGCTTCACTTAGCACGTACCATCCGCTAGTAGCTGTAACACAAATAAGAGGAACTGAAGCGATATACATCAGCAACTTTGGCCCATCCCTTGATTTGTAACCCCTGACTTATCCAAAATGGCTTAAAACCTATTCCAATAAGTGTATCTCGTTACCACGATTCCAAAACTAACCATTTACGCTATGCTGGCTTTACCTATTGGTCAGATCCTCCTCCCCGCTAAGTAAACCAGGATGCACCTGCAGAAGCCACCGCGGGACTCGGATCGAATTGGCTGCAACCTGGCGGTGCTTAAGATTACCCAGGGAGGCTGAATACTAAATTAGGTTAAACAAGGGCAACAGGAAGTCTTAGCATATACAGTCAAACAAACAAACAAACGCACACAAGCACAGCATGCATCAGACTATATCGCCAAACCTATACTACGGACGGGCCAAAAAGCATCTTATGTACGCCGAAAGACCGGCGTGTGACATAAGAGTTTTGGGCATCTTTATATTTAGAAGTGAATGTGATTCAAATAATTCTGCATGATGTGATGGGCCTTAGAAAACTGATTTACCGTTGGTCACCGCATAACTGAGCAAACACGAAAAAACTGCTCGTGTCGGTTTACTCCGCAACGCTTCAACAGAGGAATGTTGGGTGGTATTTTTGGCATGATTTCATGTGATTAATTGTCGATATAACATGATTCTTAAAAAAAAGCCTCGATCAGCTGTTTGAGTCTTTGAAATTGAGTTTAAGCGTACAAAAGTGATCCGTTCTCGCAGCGTATCGAAAAAAATGGTTGCTTAGTTTATCTCAAAATCAAAACTGGGGCAGGAGGAAACCTCAAACGTTTATCAAACTTCGGCCCATATGACTATTTTCTTGTATGTATGTATAATATATTAAGATATTCAGGGTAGTTTTAAAGAACTACCTGAACTGAGCACGTAATTCACGAGAGATCCATTGTGGCACTCCTGTAATGTCTCCCTTAATGAAGAGGAATTACTCTCTGGAAGGGGTTCAAATGCTACGTCAGAGATAAATCTCATGACGTCCCAAATGTTCTTGCGCTTTAATTCCTCTGAGAGAAAAAGCTTTCCAAAAACTTTGTGTTGTTGATAGTGACCCGTTCGATGATACTTACAATAAACACGATAAAAGAGAAAAAATATGAAATGAAAATAATTTCGTGTCCATGAAATCGTCGTTTTCTTTTATTTGACACTTTTCAATAAACCATTAGACAAAAATTAAATCTTTTGTTTAACCAAACATATTGTGCTTTATTTTGCATAGGCAAATCGTCGATATGAATGAATTTTTAGTTACTTGCAATAGCGCTAATCAAAGCTTACAACCGTAACACTGCCCACGAGGCTTTAGCACTAAATAGAAACAATTTAAGCATGCTGGTGAGGGCGTTCAAGGGGCATTGTGGCCTGAAGATTGGATTCTCAGGGTTGGACTATTGTTCCCCTCCCTCCGTATTCACCAGACCTAGCCCCGTATGATTTTTTTCTAGAGTGTGCGCATAAAAGAGGCGTCCGAATGGGCCTCGGTGACTACCTCGGTAGCGGAAGATAGCGCTCCTCGCCTCGGGCGACAGAGGGGCTTAGACTCTGCGCATTGACCATAACTATCGATTACCAAAAGATGTTTCTAAATCAGACGCAGTTTACTCGACTTATCGTGTAGGTACGTGTAGTTTGTGCGAGCGTTGAGCTATCAGGGGATCATAGATGAGGCGATCATATCATGAGGCGAGACGCTGATAGCGATCAGCATCTCGCTCGCTCGCTGGAGGGCTTATGTGATCGCCTCATCGAGTATGTTCCCCTCATAGCTCAGCGGGCGTGCAAAAATACAACTCAATAATTTGTATTTAATTTATTAGAATAAAATGTACCTTAAGTTGCATAGACCCTAAATTAACTGGGCTTTGCACATTGGCCATATATTTCAATTGCTAAAATATTTTTTAAAATCGAAAGCAGTTAACTCGAGTTATCGTGCATAGTAACAAAACTGAGCAGGATTTCAAGATTTAACCACTTAGGTGGCCAAAGTAATATGAAAATATCTTCCAATCTTCACTCACTTTATTTTACGCAAAAATTTTAGAAAA
>JAOPUG010000168.1:5105229-5115578 GCA_027564375.1 Micropterix facetella
TTTACATTTTTATTTTCATTTTACATGATAATAATTATTATTGACTTTGAATTTTCACGAAATTTCTTTATGTCTTCATACTTTCAATGATAATTTATTTAAACTCTAGACTATATTCATAATTGGGGTTTATTTTACTTTCTTACATGAATGACTTTTTTTAATATTTTATTTTAAAATATTTTTTTCAATAATAATTAGGAACCACATTAAAGCAGAATAATAATTAATAAAGTCTACATTAGAACGGGTTCATGCCTAGTTAGGCGACTTTGATTTATAACTGTGTCTCCTCAAGAATCAGTTTTCTTTGCTATCGTCTCAATATACATACAATATGACATAATAAACTGTACTAATTAATTTGTGTAATACCTACTATAAATTAAAATATAAATACAATGTAAGGTGTCTTCAAAATGTCAAGATTTTGTCTAAGGATTCACCTTATTTGCACTTTTTCTAGTGATATCATGCAGTCGAGTTTTTATTTTAAAAGATTGTAAGGTACATGATTTTGTTTATTGTTTTCTGTAATTTCATGTTTTTCTTTAATTATTAACTGCAAATACACCTTATTATTATTATTGTTACTATTGAGATTTCCCTCCAGTGATCAGGACACTAACTCTTAGAAACATGGATTTATATAAAGATGCTTCGTATTGTGCGAATGGATGATGAATAACAGTAAGTAACTATTGCTGTATTGATGATGCGACTGTGTTTTAAGTTGCCGTGGAAAAAATCCAAGATGCTACCAGGGGTCAACGCATGTCATTAGAATTTTAACATCCATGGAAACTCGATGACGTCATCGTCTACTCAGTCTGCGAAGTCGTTGCGCCGCCGTCCAGACAGAGGTGGGTGGGGGTGGGGTCCAAACCCAACCCAACCCTCCTCCCCCCCTTATTGCGTTAGGGGTTCAGTGACACCGTTAACTAACTGCGTAACATTGATGGCCGCCCGTGAAAGTTACGTCGTCGTCGTGCTGTGTGACCGTAGCCCCACCCCGACCCATACCAGATTTAAGTAGGGTGGACCAACTACGTTTCTGTAATCGAGAAAAAATCGATAGATACGTCAAAGTAACAATGTTGACAAATTGCGGCATACCCTCACCTGTATATTATATCTAGTGGCCACAATGCCCTCCAGAACAACACATGAGCTGAAATACAACAATGACACGTAATGTCTTAGTGAGGAGAGCTCCATTTTTAATGGTTTTGCAGAAAACTCTTTGCGCATATGTCTTCAGACCGCTGATACGAACGAGTCATACCCTATAATATATACTAACACGTCTACTATGACCAATATACTCTTATCCTAATTGTCCAGCATATTAACATCATGGATGGAAACAAAGCGGTTGGCAGTGACGATTTGTCACCATATTTGATAAAACAATGCGCCTTACAATTAGGTCGGCCCTTGAGCACCATCTTTTTTCTTTTCGTCTCTGAAGATTTTTCCCTGCGAGATGGAAAAATGCCCTAATAATTCGGGATCTCAAAAATGGTCTAAAAACGATATATGTAATTATATGCCAATTTCCATATTGCCTGCCATTAGTATAATATTTGGAAAGATCGTGTACAACCAAATCTAAGAATGTATTTCTTGTCCCTCCCTCAAGAGAAGCACGGTTTAACGAAAAATTGTTCTGTAGTCTCCAACTTAACTGTGTATATAAGATACGCGATTATGCGTATAAGCGAGTCTAAGTAGACAGCGGTTACATGGACTTTTCAAAAGCTTTCGACAGTGTCGATCACTACATCCTGATAAACTCACACTAATTGGTTTTCATGGAAATTTTCTTTGGTGTCTTCCATTATACCTCCAATATAGGCACCAAGCTTTTGTCGTACGTACAATACATCTCTAAAATAGCTTTATTTTTGTTCGTTTTGTTCTATATTTTACTTCTATATTTCTTTTTTTGTTATCGTCATCTGTGATATTATTATCTGTTTGGATACTAGTTGCACTACGTCCGGTATAATTGTAACTAATATAATTTAGTCCAGTAGGCACCTGAAGAAGGAAACGTGGATGAACTCTCGTTAGTTCACTGTGTTTTGTTTAACACTTTTTAACCCAAAATTAATCTGTTTACCTCCTGCCGTCCCCTCCACTCTTCTTCTGTCGGACATAAATGATCACATTATCGTACATAGTATTTCAATCATAAGTGTACTTACTTATATTTATTTATTATTTATTACATTACATTTATTCATTATTTAATTATGTATGTTTTATAATTAAAAAAAAAAATATATTACATTTATTTAATATTTCATATACTACCATTATTATTTATTAGGCTTCATTTATTTATTATTAATTATTTAATTACATATGCTTTATTAAGTTTGTTTATGTATTATGAATATAGTTGCCACGCTCCAAAATATAATAAAACTCCCTTAAATCTTTACCTGTAAGCAAACTTGTATATTATGTATATAGTAAGTTCGCCATTTGTACATGTAAATCGTTTTTGTGAAAGTCTGCAGTAATGATGGTTCATTTCATTTCATTTTGTTCAGAATTGTAGTTTTAGTGATAAAATCGAAAATCGAATGGTATTGGATGTCACTCGATTGCTGGATTCCATCTCTTGTCCAGTACCCCCTCTTTGTAGCATCCCTACGGCTAGAATCGTGGGTCGACGAACTTCCGCAGCGCTGCGGAAACGCAGTGCGGGTAACCGTGAGATCATTGGAAAATTTTTAGGACGTATCTGGCTATTTTATCTGAACGACAAACTGATTCTCAGCGCTTTGAATTCGACGATTGTTTTTCCCGAAGTTTTGACAAAATGTTTCATTTGTCAATTTTATGAAGATAAGAGTGCGACTTCCGCTTCTGTACGTTTCTTGCCGGCACGTGTTCATTGGGTGTTAGGGCGAATATTCGATTTCTATCGCCGCGACGCCCGCTGGCACAGATTATAGCAATGGAAATTTTTCTGTGTCCTGCTTAACGTTCCTGTTATCAGGGTTTGGCTATTAAAATTTTTAATTAAAAGATTCCATGTGGTGCAAAAATTGAAACCTTCATCTCGATTGAAGTTTGGTGTTCTACTGATTTCGATTGCTTCTCTGATCATTCGCGAGAAGTAGAATTGTTCTTTTGAGATCCCAAAAATTTATGAACCAGCAACAAATGGTTCATTTAGATGTAAATATCTGTCCGTATATGTAGGATTTCTGTAATTAGTGTATCGCAGGGTGCTATCGCTTCTCCTCGTAATCTTGACGTCCAGAAATAGCATCTTTCTTCAAGACGTTAGGGTCCTAACGTCTTGATCCTATCTTTTAAACCTATCTTGCTAATCACATAATAAACAATATATTTAACGCTTCAGCAAAGTGGATGGGGGCACAAGCCAACCATCCACCAGCTGAGTAGTTTTAACGGCTGAGTTCATTTAGTCTACCCGAGTTTAGGAATGTGCAAAACTGCACACAATAACATCATATTTTGTGGATAATACCAATAAAACATCAACTATAATTTACAATATAGATCTAGACACCAAAATAAGATTTTTTTTTGTTATATGTGGAACATACTAATATTATGGAAACACCCATAATATTATGGAAACATCCATAAACTCCAGTGAGGGAAAAAAGAGCAAATTCGGCTTAACTCGACATTATAGATGCAGGGGAAACATAAGCTTAATACAGTCACAGGATGGTACCATTACTCTCCGCAGGCTGGAGAGTATACGGTTTTCTAAATCCCATGTTACTCACAAGGTCGAACCACCAGATCAGAAATCCACTGACGTGACCAACGATCGCATCCAGAAGTTCTTTCCTCGGAACGGAGAGCACAGATCACGACAAGATAATGTGGTGTGGGGTGTGATATCCTTCACCACATATATACACCAAGAACTCTTAGTCAGTCAAAAGCAACCACCTGACCAGTTGCAGTCAGGTTTGCTAGACCAGTTGTAGTCAGGAATCTGATGTAGTCAAACTGCAAAAACTCAGTATTCCAAATTCTGGTTTCAATCACGAGGAAGAAGTAGTTAAAATTTGTCCGCTCTTGAAGCAATTGATGTATATGCAGGCGAACCCGCCGTCCTGGGATGTAATCCCGATCTGGTCGTCTTGTCATCCTGATACGAGTACAAAGACTTTGGGAGAAGTAGGCAATCTACCGATTCAGTTAAGCCACAGCCTGATGTAGGCCTTTCTCAAACAGTGACAAGCGGATTGGGCTCCTTCATCATCGTTTACCATTTTCGGATGGATACTCCGTCCACTAGAATGGTACATTTCGAAGTCGCATACGGAAATCTAACTTATGTCAGCGGTAATGTCGTCGTGGACCCGTGGCGCCCTTTACCCGCGATAATCACCGGTACCGGGTGGCCATCAAGTAATTTCACCAGGTCAACATCTACCTTGCTTTCTTAGGAAACATACGTTTGCAAACTCCCCCAGCTATTCGCCGAATTCAACGATACTGTTGCAAGTGCTGGCGGTGAAGTTCTCTTGGACCCAGTCCAACGAAATAACCCCAGCGTAACGTAGATACACTACGGCTTGCACATATAAGATACAATTTGCATGCAGGAGTTCACTGAGCTTTCCGGGGTAATTCGTCTCCTGAGTGTCAAATCTTTCGTGATTCCTAATAATCGATCGTCTTATAAAAACTAAAGGCAACCAGGCGACGAATCTTTACATAGGACTTAAACTTTGCAATAAATTGCCTGATAAATTAAAGGCGATTAAAAACATTTATATTTACAAGATATCCGGGTATACCTGCTCAAAATCAACATGCTTAAAATCAACACACAACGACATTTTACAATAATTTGAAAACAACTGACTTAAATTGAGTAACTAATTTAATATTTATTTAATATTTTGTCATTCCTGCACAATTATAAATTGTAATAGAAATAAATATTATGTATTCTGTATTCTTCAATAGATGTCTTGTAATTTTTCAATTATTTGTGGCATCAAAAAATCGTTTGCTATTAATTTTAACGTGAACCCAGAGAAAACCGCGGGCACAATATCAATATCAGTTAATTTCTTTCTATTATTTAATTGCATGGTCACTGTTTTTCCGCAGCAGAAGGAAATGAATCATTCGACAGCGCATTTTTTAGTAAAAGCGATGGCGCTATGGTGCGACATAACAACTTTAATACTTTATTCCCAAGATTAATATAAGAGTAACGGGGGCTTCTATCTCACGATAGGATCAACCCAATCAAATGACATGCTACAGTATTCTATTGGGGAATTCCATCCAAAACCGACGAGGGGACGAGAGAAACCTGAAGAGGAAATAAAGCAAGCGGCTCTAAAAGTACTAAACATGAGGAAAGTAACACCTAAAACTAGTGTTTCATATCCTCAAAATCCTCATTTAACTATCTTCCATAAACACGTTCACATGGGTGCCGGAACACAAAAATATACAAGGAAGAAGAAAATGCCCTGTTCAGGGTAGGTATTCCTATAATGTCATGCTCCAGAATCAGTCATAGGTATATCGGACAGTCTCCTTATGGAAGTAAGTGGTAAAGCTCTAGAATTGTTTCATACTTTAAAGATACGTAACAAAGAATAGACATTAAAAGGGTACACTCATTAGGATCTCTTATCAAAATATGTGTTCCACAGGGATAAATATTACGTCCATTTCTTTTCTTGTATTCAACTAACGACCTGCTTTACAATATAAAACACATAGTTCTATATACGAGCTATACATATTTAATATTTAAATTTTCTCGTGAAAATAAAATTGTACACGAAGCAAATATATCAAATTGGTTTACCGCATACAATCTTGTACTAAATAAAAAAATATGTATAATTGACAATCCCAAATGGTTGATAGCAATTTGATGTTAGGAAAAGATAGACTGGAACCTGTAGAAGAAACTTTTTATAAATTGGCTATGATAACCGTAGACTACAAACTGCAATGGGGTCCGCATATATCAAAGTTAGCTGGTAGGTAGACATAGCTCAACGGCTTTTATGGTTAGGAAAATCAGGCAGCTGACTAACGTAGAAACGTCATTCCATAATACCATTACATTGGATCACAACATATTGTCACGTCGAAATGCCATTGTTAATCGCGTCAAGGTGAAATATATGATTCGTTTGCCAGTGGTCTAAAGAGAATGGTGTACTCGTATTATGCGTTAAAATACCACGGCTGATGACTGGCAGTAAGCTTACATATAACAATAAAAGGGTTACGGCTTCTATGTATCCATGTAGTTTTGTTGCGCGTTAATAGATGGCGCGGTTGTCGATTTAAAGCGTAATGTCGATCGATTGAAGGCGAGTAATGTAGTCTTTTTAGTATCTTTGTTGAAAGTATGCGATGATGGTCATCGTCGTTGGCTGGTTGGTTCAATGAAGGTGAATGACTGGTAATGGAGGTATCATATCACGGTTTGCATGGTGACATGGTATTACAGTACTGTTGTTACATACTTATATAAATCGTAGCATGCTAATTGCCTGGAAATATTAAGTTATCACAATGGGGCTACACACTGCTTTCGCGGTTTTAAAGGTGATATGAGATTGCGGTAATGAATGGCATAGTGGCATTCGAAAGTATTCGTAGGACGCATCTCTGCAACACAGTCGAGTTATAATAATGTAACTAACTTACAAACCTAAATGAGGTCAATATTTCCAGAGATGCAGGGTGTATACTAATTCCACACTTGTAAAGTCGGAAACGACGAATTACATGCCAGAAATGGTCGTATGACGTTACACCCCGTACATTATCTAGCATGGTGACACGTCTGGTCGAAGCCGTGTCCTTGTTTGGCCATCATTTTAATCAGAAAGATCGTTCAAATCAAATCAAGTTTATTGTCTTCAAAACCGGACACAATATTTCTACACAATACTTTTAATTAAAATCTAAAGAACAAGCCATTGATTACATAATCGAAATAATATTTTAGTAGATAGCCGTTTAAGATTAAAATAATTTTCAAAACTGATAATTCTCGCCACAGAAATTATAGTTTTTTTATTAGATACTTGAAATTACAAATCGAAATACCCACTTACTTTAGAACATAATACCAACTTTGACATAATACCAACTTACTTCAGAATATTTGGACTTATAAATTATTGTGAAATAGGAAATAATATGACAAAATATAATTGTTTATTGGAGGGAAAATAATATAGGTGTAATTAAATAATATTCAATAAATTGCATAAATGTTAATCTAAATGAAGAAAATCAGAATGAAAATTCATCTCATTATAATTCGTGTATATTATACAATTCTATCTCAATTAGATTTAATTTAAATTTGTACTTAAATGGAGGAATTTTCCCGTTTCTATATATAATTTTAATATTTTCTGCTAATTTATTATAACATATCATTTCAATGTATTTTAGATCGCTTTTATATATTTTCAAGGATGGACAGGGTAGTATTAAATTTTTATACCTACCTCTGGTAAAATGTTAATGAATTTCCTTTTGAGTCTTCAACTTTCTTACATTTTTTTAATATCCACATTCAAAGACATATAGTGATGGCAGAGTGGGTATACTGAGAGTTCTGAAATGACCATGATATAATTCAGTACGGTCAAGATTAGACAAACTTCTTATGACTCGTTTTTGAAGAGAGAAAATATGTTGCCTTAAAACTATGGTACACTGCGGTTATTTAAGAAGCTCACGTCCTTGTATTTTCTTTGTGTATTTGCTGCCATTTCCACCTATTTTCACATCTTCACTGGCATTGTCGGTTGTAAAATATATGCCCAACAGATTGGTCCTCATTGGAGAGGTTCAGTCGAACGCCTCATTCAGCACTTTAAGCAACTCATTTAGAATGTGAGGCGATTCCGATAATATAGCGATGGCATCTGCTATTTGATGTAAATGTTTTTCTAATATACCTTCACAATTAATCAATGCATTGACGAAAGAATACATGCCATTTCTATAAATAAAGTATTGGGCAAGCACATACAAAATAAAATGTTTACCTTAGAACAGACTCCGGCCTAGCTAGGGACTATGTATTCATTTTCTGGTATTGACTCAATGTAAAACATATTTCTTGTTTATAGTACCTAAGTTCTGAAATTGTATACTGACGTAAAATATTTTCATAAGTACAATAAATAAATATAATAAATATCAAGATGTTTCGTTCGATGGTGCTGCGGCACGGCGCGACGGGCGTCGAGCGACCCAGGCAAGCAATCGAGCCGACATACAGGCTTGCAAAAACCGGCGTTGTTACGTAAACTCACATCAGAGTATGAGTCGTATGCGCCGATTACCGCGTTGCTGTAACCTGCATTGATATCCGCGATGTAAGGTGACTTCTTCGAGGAGAGGAATCACTAACGAGCGCACTGCAGAGTCCCCAAGAAGTGATGGGCGGGGAAAGAATCGCTAGAAGTCGAACATTTTTTGAAGAACAATCTAAACGTTGGAGGATAATATGACAGGAGAGCGGAGGTAGGTCAGACTAAATTAGTAATATACATATAAATTAGTTATGAACTAGAGTCTATTAGTGCCTTACAAAGGTGAGAGACAAACTAAGGTCTGAGGACTTTCCGATTAGCTACGGCGATGTTTCAACATTGCCTGACATCCTGCTATTTTCTGTGTAGCGGCGATTATTATAAACAAATCGACGGAGTAGCAATGGGCTGCCCTGTATCGCCGATAGTGAGCGACATATACATGGAACATTTTGAGGAACTAGCAACAAAAGCCATTAAAATGCTATATTGACGACAACTTCGCACCTTAAAGAGTAATAGAGAAACGGTAGAAGAATTCTTGGGTCATCTAAACTCCATACACCAAAAAATTAGATTCATCTATGAAGTAGAAAAAGACGGCTCACTGGGTTTTTTTGGATGTCAAAGTGACGAGGAGTAGTCACAATTCTCTCAGATATACAGTATATCGGAAGCCCACACATACGGATAGATATTTACATGCCAGCTCACACCATCATCCCTACCATCTACGTCCAGTGCAAACGTCGATCGTGAATCGAGCACGCGATCTATGCGACGCTGAGCATTTTTCGCAGGAGATGGAATATGTTAATGATGTCATTAGGAAAAAAGGTTGCAGAAAATATCACGAGACACGCACCCGATCCAATACAGAATAAAATCAGAATCTGAGCAGATTAATAGCACTCTTACCATACGTCAAGGGCGTGACAGATCGAATAAGTAAGATGCTAAACAAATTCGATAGTATAACGATCTTCAAAACCGACTCAAATTATAGCTCGATCTCTGAGGCCCGTAAAGGATGTAATACCACTCCAAACTCCGGGAATGTATAAAATCGAATGCATTTGTGGGTTAGCCTATGTTGGACAAACGAAACGGCCCATAGTCACTAGACTGATGGAACACATCAAAACGGTTAAAAAACGTTCAGCGTGAAAAATCGGCGATCTGCGAATACATATTGGATAGCGGAGCTAGCCACTGGGTGCAGTTTCAAAATCCCATTGTGCTATCCAAAGAACAATTTTACTTTCCGCGCATGAACCGGGAAGCCATTGAAATAAGAAGATCCCCGAACTTCAATAGTGGCGACGGTTTCAAACTCTCTGCTACGTGGCATCCGCTTATTAAAATGTTCTCAAAGCCCATCGCCGAAGGCAAGGATATGTAATACAAGATACAGTGAGTATTATGCTCACGGCGGATTTTCAAATTTCGCGCCCGCCGAACCCGCCGCCCAACCACCGTTATAATCTACGTTATAATATAAGAACAGCAGTTTGCCGCCTACTCGCAGAACAACGGGTGATGACTGACACATTTTAGTCTACCTTAGACAACGGCGGTTGCAACATCGCCGAAACGTCGGGTGCTAAACATCTTCACGCGGTAAATTCGTTAATATTATTTGTTTGTAATATAATTTTGTATCTGCCAATGCCTTAGTGCATTTTGCCGCACTGTATCATGCACTGCATCATTATTAATGAATACATTGTTTTTATTACTATTATTAAATACTATTAAATAGGGAAAAACAAACACACGAAATAAACGTCACCCCTCTTCTTGGTACCAGGTAATATATGTAATTGCTAAGGCGACGATGTATGTAAAAAAATCTCATACGAACCTTATAAGAACATATCTGAGACAAATGCGCCGAAAGAAGACGGCTCGGCACATTTGTATGAGAAAATTAATAGAAACGTGATCTGAAAAATTTTATTGTGCATAATACACTAATATTTTATTTGCAAAAAAATATCGATTATACTGCAAGTTTAATAT
>JAOPUG010000168.1:5325349-5337863 GCA_027564375.1 Micropterix facetella
TTGCAGCCAGCCAAAATATGTCTAGCTGTGCAAGGGGTATTGCTACAAAGAGGACATGAACTATCCTCTGAATAGCTACAACGAGCGAGGTTACTGTGGTCTGGAAGTATATGCTGGAAGGCATTTAAATAAAATTTCAGCATCTCTGGTGTCCATATTACATATGGATTACTAATATATACTTATGCATAATATTGAAATAATTACTATATAAATATTATAAATAAGTATATGTATATATTTATACATATAAGTGGGAACCATAATGTATATATGTATTTATATGTGTCTATTATGAATAAATGTAGTTTTGAATTTGAGTTTAAAATTATATGCGTACAAAAAAAAATTACGATAAAAAATCTACCCTGTTACGGGCATCAGCCTTGTTGGGTATTTTTGGATTTTATATTTTTTTTGCTACTCTCTGAAATAAATAAATAATAATAAATAATAAATATTTTAAAATCTCAATAAATACCGCCACGAAATGATCGAAATATTTTTATTAAACTTTGAATGAGACATAATTCTCAATGATACGGGATTTGTTTTATATATATATTTATTTTTGTTATTTTTAGAAAATTGCTTATTAATTAATAGATATTCTTCAGCTTGTGAGTACATAAGAAAAATTAATTATTAGTCATTATTTTGTTGGATTTAGGAGATATAAGAGAAAACAGAAGAACAAATTCTAAATTTATTTTTTTTTCTTGGTAAAAAGGCTTGGTGCGTACTTGATTTATAACTTCGGAAGTCTGGCAATAAACAGTCTGGCGAAAAAGAGTATAAATTAATTGTTTGCAAAATTTCCACATAGTAATATGGGAATAGTAAGACAATAATCTAAGGACATATTTCAGCACCGTCTGAATTAGTTAAAAGATTTACTCCTTATGGGTGTCCCACAACACCTGTCTTTTTTTTTAAAATATAATATTACATATTTTTTCACTTTTCACTTTTATTTTCGTATAGCAGATATGTTTTCTTCGTCCATTTTATTAAACTATTAACAACCATTACCTAACAAATTTTAACTTTAAAAAAACTAGCTAAATTTCTTCTCAGATCACACGATTTAAACATATCAGACAAATCATAACATAACCTTACCCTCTGTTTTGACAGCCCGGATAGTGCATAGCACGATAGCAGATCTCCTCCCCCCCAGACTGCTATTGTAGACCATGCTGTCTCTCCTCAAATAGCATACTACTGTCACTTTTTTACTCGATTCTAGCAGGATAGCAGGATAGCATAGTTGAATTAATACCCTTATTATATTAACTAATGCCGTTGAGAATGATAGCATCTCAGCGAAGACGGTAAAGATATACATCATCTATTCTAACTGCCCTTACCAATAATAGCAGCAACAAAATCTAGCGAAGTCTTCGCTCAATTTTGTTGTACAGACACAGGCCATAGAGTTGCCTTAGTCCAATATCGAGATGATCAATGCGTTGACTGCGAGTATTTGGACCCTGATGCTAAGAGAGTCGTGTATTCTGTATAAGGCCATGAGATGAAAGAAAGTCCAATGACTTGCTAATGTGATCTTAGGTTTCGAGCCGAAAAAACTAAACGAATAGATGAATATTTTACTTTGAAAGTCTAGGAAATTCAAAATATATATTATTGTAGATTGACCGTCAGGGCTGCCACAAAATCAGACAACGTTGCCAAAACAAACGCATTAGTGAAATACGACTGTAAATATTTACTTTAGATATTAATGTAATAATATTATTCTTCCCTATTTTTATAACATCGAATTTATGAATTTGCTAAAGACTCTGATTTTATGAAAATTGTAATATATTTTAAAACGCTATAACGATTGCTTGCATGCAAATCCGAATTTGAATATTTTTCTTTGTTTCGTTACCGCATTTTACTCTGATTCGTATGTTTCTCTTCCAATTTTGAAATTTGCCAAATTTTTATCGTCGGCTGTACAGGTATGTCTGAAGTTAACAGGATTCTCTCCGTGCAGATTGTTTGCTTAAAGGCCAGCCCAAGAGAATAGATAATTTTCAGTAACAAAGGTGAGAACATGTAGAATGCTTATTTCAAATGTAAGCGGACAAGCACACAATATAAAACACACGACAATATAAAAAAAAAGACACCTGAAAATCAGACTTGTAAGATGCTACGTATTCTCAATATAAATCTGGATTTCTATAAAGCTTGAAGCCTTTGAAGTGTGGGTCTATCGGAGGATACTTCATAAGCTGGGTCTACAGAGTCAGGAATGAAGATGTCTCAAACCATTTGAGCAACACATTAGAAATATCGAAGACAATGAAGATCCGCAAACTCAAATATTTTGCTCATGTCATGAGCTGGATACAACATTACGCATTATGCATTCAACCTTGTAAACGTCACAAATAGCAAAGCAAACAATCTGCATGGCGGAAATCTTGATTTTGTGATTTTGATCGGACTTCATGGATGTTCGAACGGCTGTAAGCTAATCATTTTTTTAAAAAATCGCTAGTTATGTCTGCGTTGCCCATGTAAGAGAATTGTGGCTTGTTATGTGATATTAGCTTTTACGTATTTTATTATTCGTTTTAAATTTTAAATAATTATTATTAACGCTGAAGCGAAACTTTGTATATTTGTAAATTTTACGCTTCCAACTGCCCGGCAAAAAATCGCTGATACAGAAAAACCATAACTCAAATTGAAACATCATTTGATTTTATTCGAGATCACTTAGGCTGGGCGCATACACTTAATTGCTGCAACGAGGTTTTAAACGAGGGGGGCACTTTTGGGGAAGGGGTGGTGCACCATCATAAGATATATTGCCCTACATGCATCATATTGGAAACACATGAATTGCATAACAATGAATTTGCTGTCAAAGAATTTATACACTATTTGACAATGACAGTGATGACTTTGAATGGACATTGAAAAAAAACATCGATACCAACATCGTAACACAAACATCGATGCATGAAAAATATCGAGAGCAAATTATTGATATTTAAATCATCTAAGCATCCATATTTTCTTTTAAGAAACATCCTACTTTAGATGAATAGGGATGAACACAGAAATTAATCCTTTAAAAGAAACCATAGCTTAGAGATGTGCAATGGGCGGATGGTCAGTCGATAATTTAATACAAATGTACTTAACATTTTGTTCACGATAGTTCCGTTTTTTATATACCTATTATTCATATATGGAGTAAAAGAAAATTTAAGGTATAGATAAGAAATATCGATTAAGGAACATCGATAGTGCCAAAAAGTCACTAAGGTACCATCGATGTAAAAAACATCAAACATCGATCTCTAACCATCGATGTTTTCGATATATCAGATATCGATGTCCATCCCTAGTGATGACATATGGCACTGAAATGTGGTTCTAAAATGTGAACTCATAAGAAGGCTCAAAATCACCCAAAGGGCAATGGAGAGAGCTATGCTCGTAGTTTCCCTACGAGATCAAATCAGAAATGAGAACCGAGGTCACCGACATAGCTTAAGTGACGACCGCATACTGGAAGACGCAGCATGGGCAGGCCTTCCACAAGGTGGACGATCTGGTAAAGGTCGCGAGAACCAGCTGGGTGAAGATAGCGCAGGACCGATCATTATGCAGATCCTTGGGGTAGGCCTTTGTCCAGCAGTGGGCAGTTTTTGACAGACATGACGATGATGATTATTTCTGGTTTTAAGTCAGTCTATATCTCGTTTCGGTTTCCTTTGCAATATATCATATGCAGCACCACTATCATTCACAGCCCTGACCATCTTGCAAATGGTCTCTAGGTCAGCTGTTGATGCTTCAAGGTTCACGATGTTTCCAAAGATCTATGATATAGGTACACTGGGGATCATCAGCATAAAAATGATATGAACAGTACTTAAATTTGTCGCTACACTGATGTGCATAAAGTAAACAAGATTGTTCCAAGTATGGATCCCTGTAGTGCTCCTGTCTTTACTTATCTCCTAATCTCTAACCTCTGATAGAGTTAAACGTTTAAACATTGAGTGTATGCGAATAGCCTTAACAATATGTACTGTTATTTCTCAGAGCATGAGCTCCACGTTAATAATACATTTAGTAATACCCTACTTCATCCGGCAGACAAATCAAACCTATCTGGGTAAAGCGTCTCAATAAGAAAAAAAAATACAACAAAAAAATCTAGAAGAATCTATGCAGTCGATATAAATAGATACTTATTGAATTAATTTTGAATTTTGTAAATGGCATGCATGGCGACAAGCAGTGAGAGAAAAAAAACAATCGAAACTCTTGCCAAGTTACATTTACTTTTTAACAAATCGTCGCTACGCTGGAAAGCGGCAACATTCTCAGATAATTCAATTTGAACAGAAGTTTCCTTTAATGACACTAATAACCATAGCGCTTAAATGCTAATAATAGCAAAAAGAAAATGACAAGTACAGACAATTGTCTTTAAAGAACAGGATATATTAGTCCGAGTAACTTTAATGAAAGAAAAATCTCCAAAATAAAAGCAAAATTATTGAACTCTTCATTGCAAACATCAAATAAACTATTTCTCTTTAGTATGGTTCTTCAGCTGTCATTTTCATTATATGTGTAAACTAAAACCTCAGTCTTAGAGTCTTTATGTCCCATTTCTGAACTTAGCATCAAAGAAAATCCATTCTATTTCATAGAAAAATTATCAAATCTAAGTAAATATGATGTTGTGTCATACAGTTCGGGAAAAGCATGATGCAAGTACGCATTTGACTGCGTTTGACCCCATTTGATTTTCATGACTCATTTCATTTTCTTTGAGTTACACAGAAATAGTTGGTTGTTGCGCGCCTGAGGCGCCCGTCAAATACACGAATGTTACAGGGGCTGCCCCGCGCCACTGCATCCACCGTGACCCCCTTCCTTCCTCCCCTATCCCTCCCCCCATCAATCCTGCGACTACAGCATTACGTATCACGAGATCAATCAGCAAGTCGGTGATAAGCTTAACTATATAGTCTGGTAACTTCACATTAGGTAACTTTTTCCAGTGTAGCGACAACATTAGTTTTTTTCTCCGACTTCACGGATATGTTACATAAGATGTTCTGTCTCAGATTGGTTTTAGGTATTTGCGATGGATCACATAGGGTATGCGCTTTTTGGTTCTCGTTTTATCTAACATAACATGGATATATGACAATATGAAGAGAGTACGATAGTTTGCCCTTTTATCATTCCAATTTGACACTGATTCAACCAATGATGATGATGATGAGAGTCCCCATCGATTTGCTTACAAAATGTCGTATACGTGTTTGCAGACACCAGAATTTACAGATATTAGATTTACTTATGCCGGATTGTAATACGAGTTGGCTGACACCGGATTTGCTAACACCGGTTTTGGAACAGGTCTCATACTCGCAACCTCTGAGACTAAAATTGAGCAAACCTTTGGGATCTGAGACTAAAAATCATTGAGCCTCACACAATGACTGCTAGTGGGATTAAAGCACTAATTTCACAAATAAAAAGGTCTTTTAAGTATACTAGTAGCAGAAACTGTAGGTTGAGAGTCTTGATATACACCGCGTCGCGTTTTATTTCCGAATACGAAGAAACTACGTGCCTCTCATTAATTCTTTAATTTCGTTTTTATGCTTGGAGAAGCAATTAATATAGCTATATGTGTGGAAGAGGCCTTCTTGCTTGTGACGAGTGACGTCCGCGGTGGCAACATTGGCGTAGCTTGATTTCTGATGCGCAATCCAAGACGCTACTTTAAATGCGTTATAAAGAAAACTTACTCATTATGCATTAATTAGATGGAACAAGTATTCTAATTTTATGTAATAGACATTACTTAATGTAGGAATTTACTTTTATGGCGGTGCGTTACCTTATAAGGCCACAGAGCTCTATCTGGTCTCTGCCTAGATGCACACATTCGTGTTTCTAGATGCACTCTCGGAAGTAAACTTACATAATGACGATATTGTTTGTGAAGTTTGTTTGTCAAATGATTGGCGTATCCGTATTCATTTCATGTCCAGTTACTTTCTCGTGAAAACACTTCACTTCGCTTCACACCTCACACTTCTTTATTGCCAGCCCACAGAAAAAAGTCCATAGGTTGTCCTGCTGATCCAAAACGAACTATTCATCTAGTTATCTCGTAGCGTCTGCAGGATATCATCTATCCGGTATAACCATTCCCAGTATAAACACAATGCGGCAATCGCATTTCAATGACACTTTTCATATAATAGTAAGTAAGTACAAACGGAGGTGCCATGGAATTCACCGACCAAGGTCTGGCCCATCATAATGGGCCTGACCTTGGTCGGTGATAAAATATCACCATATTCGTGAGAATTTAAAAAGAGGCATTTCGCAGACCTGCATGGGCGAGGGACACAAGAGGCGCAGGCGCGAGCGCAGTGAAAATAAAATTATCCTATCCACCTCTGGGCCATAATAAAGTGAAATAATTTCAACCCTTGCCCCTGGGGTTCCAGGTAGAGAGATGTGCACAGTGGTGATATACCATTATACCATATAGGCTCTCTCAAAAGGCCACTTTTACACATAATAGCTAAATTACTTATCTTTCCAAGCATAAAGTATAAGATACTACAGAATTAACGATAGACGCATAAATTTTTAGTATTCTGTAAATAAAATGGCACAATGTACAAAGGCCACACTGAAAGTTTCCAGAACAAATAGAAAAATATTACAATGAATGACTAAAAATCATTTTATTGTTTCTTGAAATATTCTCCGTGAGCGGTAATACACTTTTTCATACGTATAGACAAATTTCATTGCATTTATTCCACTTTGGTTCTTAATTTTTGAGAACAAGAAGAAGTCACGAGGTGCCAAGTCGGGATTTTATAGACTCCAAAAATTCGTTTGTCTGGCCGTGCCACAGCTGGCATTGTCATGGTGCAGGATGATGCACCGTTTATGGTTACTTTTACGCAGTTCGTCCAGCTACAAATTGTCATCTTGATTGGTGCTTTATTGCCAAAAGCAGTTTGAAGCCGAACGAGAGGCTCTGCTAAGCTGTTAAATTACATTTTAAGTCCATTGTAAAGTTCCATTTAAAATATTATATTTATTTTTAAAAAATTACTTATGTAAATGGCCATTTTCTGGAAACTTTCAGTTTGACCTACGAGTATGTATATGAGAGAATTGCAGACCGATATCGGCAAGCCTACAGACAATGTTTACCTCAACTTCAAAAAAGAATTTGACTGGGTCCCATTAAATCGCTTAGTGAGAACTGGCGACTGCAATTTTGACCGAAGGAATGTAGCGAGCGGAGTACGGCAAGGTTCAGTCCTGGGACTTATATTGTTCAACATTTTCCTCGGCCTCACTCAAAATGAGAAGAGGCAGAGGTGACCTGATTGAAACATTCAAGATTCTAACTAGCCGCTATGTAGTAAATCCACAGAATGGATACACACTTCTGTGGGCATTCCTTGAAGCTCGCAAGCACCTCTCGAGAGCAACCCTTTGAAGTACTGCCTTTCAAACCAAGTAGTGAGAATATGGAATAGTTTGCCAAGTGGTGATAAGTTCAACGAGTGTAAATAAATTCAAAAACAGACTCCATAAATATATGTAGTCAGCAAAACACAGATTTTGGGCCCAACAGCTTAAGCCACCTGCCCAATAGCTAATAGTAATAATATGTCTTTATCAGCACTCCATCGCTTCATGCATCCATGTTTGAAGAGTATACACATTTTTAATTTTGGCCTTTTACATAAAGAGTTACTCAATATCAATTTTAAATAATCAAATATGCCAATGGATAGACGTAGCTTTCAGAATTTCAATTTTTAAATTGATCAAGTTGAACAATGCTCTGAACAGCAAAGTGGAAATATAGCCCGTCTCGTCTGCATCGTTTATCGGAGAGATATTTTCAACGATGTTTTTTTGAAGAATCTTGAGTACCTCTCTTTGAGAAAGACCACTACTCATTGTCATTTAATTACATAACCAACTTCTACAGTTTTTTGTCATTGTACATAGGCGAATGTGGGGATTCATTTATTTACCAGTCGTTATTACTTACATTATTACACATTATTCACAAAATGTTAATAGTGAGATTTATGAAACAGCATAAGCTTAGTTAGGAGATTTGTAATGTTATAGCTAGGACTTTTCCCCAAAAACATCGGCAACAATCTACTTTCTATATATAAAAAAAACTATAGCTTATTACTAAAACAAAAACTTCTAGAGTTCTCGCTTTGAAAGATCTTAGGGGTCACTAGTTTCTCAAGATGATATTGTATTTCTTGTACTTTCTTGTATCGGTTTCACTTTGGCAGTATACGGTGTTGTGATTTGCCCCGACAGTTTCTATCCAACTCAAAAAGCTTCCATTTTCAATAACTTAAACCAAATCTTAAGTACATATCAATAGTACGTACCTACTCAACTGTATACTGTCATCCATCATTTTATGTCGATTTTTCAAGGAAAAAAGCCAAGTCATGGCCAAATTTTATATTATTATAAATTCAGCTTTAAATTATGGTGAATTGTCCGTTGTGAGCCGTCAAGATCATTCTCGAGTACTGCTTAAAAAGCAAGGGTACTTACGCTAGTCAAAAAAAGGACCAAAAGTACTCTACGCTAGTCCGACGAAATTCACAGCAGACAATCGTGTCAAAATTGTATATAAAGTGTTTCATTTTATAATTCTTTTTGAATTTGTTGAAAATATCATTATTAAAGAAACAATGTAGCCCGAGAAACGGGCGCGATACAATACATAGATATGACGGAATTGTGGAATAATCCATTTAAAATAAAATTTTATTCATATTTTTGTTGTTTTATTTGGTCGGGTTTTGCAGCTGTCTATATGTTGCTCCACTGTGACTTGTCTCATATGCGAGTTTACGACTGATTTGTTTACTAAGTACACGTGTTCTACGAGTGTGATTTGCTTTGTAAGTTAGGTAATGTTGCATGCTGTGATTTGTCTCATACGCGGGGCTCACGGCTGTGATTGTCTCTTAACCGAGTTGCTGTGATTTGTCTCGTAAACGAGTTAACTGCTGTGATCGTCTCCTACGCGAGTTTTACGACTATGATTTGTCCCGTAATCGAGTTTTAACTACTACTTTATCTTGTAAGCGAGTTAAAGGCTGGATTTGTTTTACATGCCAATTTTATGACTAATTAATATCAGCTGTAATCTGTGATTTGTCTGGTAAGGGAGTTAATCGATGCGATTTCTCTCGTAAGCGAGTTAACTGATGTGATCATCTCATGCACGAGTTTTACTACTATAATTTGTCCCGTAATTGAGTTTTAGCTACCTACTGCTTTGTGTCGTCAGCGAGTTAACAGCTTGATTTGTCTTGTATGCGAGTTTTACCACTCATTTAATATCTGTGAGTTAATCGCTGCGATTTGTCTCGTAAGCGAGTTAACTGCTGTGATCGTCTCTACGAGTTTACCTCGAGTTTATTGCTTTGTCTCGTAAACGAGTTAATCGCTGATTTGTACTGTAGGTATGCGAGATTTACGACTGTTTTATACCTGATTTGTCTCGTACGGTAGATAATCGCTGCAATTTGTCTCGTAAGCGATTTAACTGCTGTGATCGGCTTCCTGCGCGAGTTTTACGACTATAATTTGGCCCGTAATCGAATTTAACAACTAGCGTTGTGTACTATGTATGTACGTGTTCTTATCATAAAGAACAAATAAAAGTATCTCTACTTTTACGAATGCCGGGAGTAGCCCATTCTCCGAATTGAGCTTTTCATTACATTTAACTTCCTTTTATTAAAACTTTATGTATCTACTGATTTGCCTTGTAAGCGAGTTAACCGCTGGATTGATCTCGTATGCGGGTTTTACGACTGGTCTTACTTTAATTTTACGGCTGTGGTACGTTTTTCGACTAATTTGTCCCGTGAGCGAGTTGAGTTTCACGGCTTGATTTGACTCGTTCGCGAGTTTTGCGACTTTTAAAACGTCCCGATCGCAACAAGCGGGCTCTTTCATTGTTTTAATTAATAATAAGGCTTCAGCGGCGATAAAAAGAGAATGGCCAAACGAGTTCAGCCGGTCGAGTGCCTGCTAAGTTATTCCTTTGAAGTTGGCAACTTTTTCAGCCTTTGTTGGGAAGGCGGTGCGTCTTGGAAGACTTGGAACGTCTCGAGCTTTGGCCGCTCTTTCTTCCGCCGACTTCAAACTGTACATTATTTTTCATATTTCATAAAGCTACTTCGAATACAGGATGTGCCGAATGTTTTTACTTAATTTTAATCAATCGAAATATTGACGCATATTTCACACATTTTTACCATTTTATGAGGTGAGAAATTTATAACTCCATGTGCAGCCTCTATTTTAGCCAACCATATGTACGTTGAAATCATATTCATTTCTTGAGTTCATTTAGCAATATAACGCGGGAAGATTGGACTAAGTTCGCCAGATACGCAGAGAGACTGCAGGAAGAGGAATACCAAACGATGAAATCACAAGATAGGTACTGCACCGCCGCTTATCCTCAGAGAAGACGAAGTGACAGATTGTGTGAGTTTTAATAATATGTGGCTCTGTGTGGGTGTAATAGAAAAATGCGTTATTTTTATATATAATTGGCTGTCTAGTAGGGTAGACCGGGGGCAATAGTAACACTTTACTTTTTCAGATCTATTGCTCAATAACTAGTCATATTTTTATGAAACTGTATAGCAGTGTTAATACCTGCATTCATATTCTACAAGTTTCATGGTTTAAGATCATCGAATATGTGGCGAAACACTGCGAAAAATTAGTTTAAATGGGTCGATGTCCAGTGGTACAATTGACCCCAACTAGGGGTCGATTGTACCATTTTTTTTAAAGGGCAATAAAACTCATATTTATTAATCAAATTAAATGTAATAATAATTATAACAAGTCTTTGTAGTTTACAATCAGTCATTAATAATTAGGAATCAACATTTTTCAAAACAATGGCACAAAATCAGTAAACATAACCAAACTTAAAAAAATGACAACAACTTCGTTGTAGAAAAACTTAGCATGAATTCTCCTTAACAGTAATATCGCCATACCACAGGCATTCGTGTGAGATACTCAGTAACTTTGTAATGATTATAATTTACGAAAAAATCGACAATATTTATTTTGTATGTAGGTACAATTGACCCCCGGTACAATTGACCCCCGGTACAATTGACCCCTGATACAATTAACCCGTGATATAATTAACCCTTGTTGCAGATAATCTAGTTGCTGTTTGCACTAAACATATGTTTAGTCATTCATATGAATGGCCTAAGTTCTAAGAAAGAACTTTGGCGATTTCTAAGTTTAGTGCAATCGGCAATTTTTTAACTTTAAAAAATCAGTCAGATTCGCAGTTTTGACAAATAAACACCGGATCTTGAGCGGTACACTCTTCATGAGCCCACATTTGGCATACTGAGCATTGTATCCATATTTCATTAGGTCGGCTGGCACTATATGCTTCTGTACAAATCAGGCAAAAGCATTCTTCCTCTTCGTCATCAGTATCATCTTCAATGTGCATTTGTGATTTTTTCGCTTTCGGTATATTTTTTATTATCTTTTTACCTTTTCCTTTGCCTTTTTCTGGTTTATCTAAGTCCATCCTTTTCACGTGTTTTGCTTTTTTTCTTTTACCTGCTTCTTCTGCTTCTTTTTGTATAATATTTTTTTCAGGAGTGTCTGTGTATATAGCAGATTTCCTTTTTTTCCTTCCACGGTTTGTATTTTTACGCGGAGGGGCTTTGGGTAGGGGCCGAACTAATTCAGGACTAAAAACCACTTGTGCTGAAGTAGACGGTAGAGTTGTCAGGGTCCCGCTTTTATCATGAGATGGCGTATGGTTTTCAGGTGGCTGTTCTATCGACAATGGATCAATATTTACTTCACTAAAAACCACCTGTGCTGAAGTAGACGGCAGAGATGTCAGGGTCCCGCTTTTAGCATGAGATGGCGTATGGTTTTCAGGTGGCTGTTCTATCGACAATGGATCAATATTTACTTCAGTTTCTTCAAAAATATTCATATTCGCTGCTGAAATTCTCTGATCATCAGAACTTTGCTGGGTAGTAGGTTCAAGTGGACGGTCGGTGACATATGACGGCGCAAAATCCGTGTCATCAAAAACTTCCCTATTATACGGGTAGATACCAGCCCTGCGAAATCCAGCCTGGATATTTCTTGGTGTAAATCCTTGTGGGAATGCTTCTGCTACAATGGATGGGATGTTGTATATTGTCATAGTTTGTCCGGGGTTGCTTCTCATCCAGGCGTCACAAGCACTGTTTACCGCCTTTTTAAGTGGCCCGTGTACAGACACATCAAGAGGCTGAAGTTTATGCGAGCAATGTGGCGGAAAAGACAACATTACTATCCCGTTTTCTTTGCAGAAATCTAAAGCCTCGATAGTTACATGAGAAGGATGGTTATCCAATAGCAGCAA
>JAOPUG010000168.1:5449810-5461260 GCA_027564375.1 Micropterix facetella
CCGAAAAATCTGAAATATCTTTGTACTTAAGAAAGGTACCTACTGTGAGTTATGATATATATTTTCAACTGGCTAACATCATCAGTTAATTCACTGCAAACGGTCCAAAAATTGCGGCGTAAAAATATATCCTTGTTTTATAAATGATGTCCGAAAAACAACGGTTTTTATTTATATGTCTACATGACTATTATGTACAAATCATGTATTAAACTTTTAACACTGACTTAATTTCATTCAATTGTTTAACTTAATTCTTTAAAACAAAAACCGTCGCTTTATCTGAACATCATTCAACAACCAACGCGGTTTGAAAAAGTCCAGGTGACGATTCCATAATTGCAATTCGCCGAAAGCTATAATATCAGAAGCTATTTGTATCAGATTTAATATAATAGTTGTTAAACATTTAGTAGTCATAAATAAAATGGTAAAATGAAACTCTTTCTGACATCTATATTTCAGAAAATTATAGGAAATTATACCAATCGTCCATAAGAAAAAAATGATTATAGAAAATCCAAAATGGATATTTTCTGTAACGAACGAAGCACCAGGTGCTTAAATGTTCTGTTAATATAATTATGACACACGTGCCTTAGCTTAATCATAGTTTAAAATAAGACAGTTATCCTAGTTTATTTGTTTTTTAAAATAGCGAGGCATTTTACGTAGGTTTATTTTGGTGGATGGTTTTCATCGATGTCTTAAGGGGTCGGTGAATGGTACATTTACATTATATATCAAAATAAATGTTGCGTGAGTTGACTGGTTAGTGTATAACATGGTTTAAATACGAGTCTAATGATATATTCTGTACGAATCATCTCGGGATGTCTAGGGGACAAAATGAATATTTTTTTGTAACGATGCTTAAATGTTTTGTTTAATTATGAGACACAAACCTTAGCTTAATCATAGTATCAAATGAGACAGTTATCCCAGTTTAATTTAAAAAATAGACGGTCATTTTAGGTATCCCAAAAGCTTTTATTGATGTTTTATTTTCATACTTCTTAAGGGGTCGGTGAATGATACATTTATCTTATATATCAACACTAATATCGTGTGGGTTGACTGGATATTGTATATCACGGTTCAACTATGAGTCTAAAGATATCCTATGTATTAATCATATAAGGATGTCTAAGATAATTACAAAACCTTATTTTTTAAAAGTTTATGGTTACCTATCTATGTATATTGTTTAACCGCGTTCGGCGTCTTGCGTGGCGATTTTATTATTAATTATCCAAGGAAATGTGCCATATGGTAATCAAAACAATTAATTAATCAAAGGCCATATAAAGTATCCGACCGAGTCGACTGGTTGGTTCCAATGACGCATTCACTTTTCTTTAGAGTGGCTTTCTGGGAAGCTTTTTATTTCTATATATCTAAAAAGAGGGCTAAGAAAGGCCACAATGGATGAAAACAGCCGTGAGTGTGGTTTTTAGACATACTGTCAGACTTTCAGATCGCGATAAACTCAAGAACCAACGGACATGTTCTAATTTAGATTTAGCTGCTGGTTATGCCATATTTCGGGGAAGTTTAAACTGTAAAGAACGTCAATGTCTACAGAAAGGTGACGGAGAAGTGATGATTTAGGTTGAATGAATAGAAAACAGCCACGCGTGGGAATTTGTTTTTTTAAATTCAATCTCAAGCTATGACATATATTTTTAAAATTATTATCCGGAAATCGATATAGCTGAATCGACTAGTGCATATTTTAGGTCAAAATGGTGTGTTTGATACTTCCCGAGATTTGAGCCAAAACCACGAATACTTGGAAGTTGAAACTAGTTTTATAGCAATCTAGTTTTATAGTTTTTTGTTTGCTCAGATATCTAATGTAGATAGAATAATTCTCTGCAGCGGTGCACTAAGGACTGGCGCCTAGTAGCCTATATTCTAAAGCAGCAGGAATGGCGTATTGTCAATGTTTCCAATATGGTCAACGTTACGTAGTCCTTTCGCGTGTCACGTCTTGACGTGATCTTAAACCTCTCTCAAATAGTGAAAAACTGAAATTTTGCAATCAAATTTAATTGACTCCAGTACCTATGCATTTAAAAAAAATAAAAATATGTCTTTTAGCAAATTTCTTAATCTATAGTACCTACTAGATGTGAAATTTCAATATTTTGATTTTTTCTGAATAAAAATAAATAAAACCTGAAGTAATCACATTTTTGTAATTTGCATTTTTCTTAGAATCTATATGGGCAAACAACTTGAGACTATATTGGTAATAATTAGGTCGATAACAAGTAAATGATTAAAATGTGATGATGCAATATTTTGTATTCTTTTTACTTTTCCATTATAATCTTTCAAAAAACCAAACAATTATTTGTCATGCACGATTTCAGAAGAATTGTATCTCCGCCCAAGCAATAATAGGTTTTCGTAGTATTGGCTCCCGCTGGTGTTTCGCTTGATATAATAATGGTATCTCCGCGTAAGCAATAATAGACCTTCGGTATATTGGCTTCCGCTGAAATTTCGTTTGGCAAATCATTCTGTTTGATTTAGCCAACAGCGGCGCTTTAATTGTTTAATGTGTAATCGTGCTGTGTAATTGTTTATTGTGTAATTGTTTATTGTGTAATTGTTTATTGTGTAATGACGTAATATTGGCTGTGTTACCCTCCTGATGGCAACATGAAATATCTTTAATTGTTGCCATCAAAAGGATAACACAGCCAACAGAGAAAGTGTATACATACATCAACCGCTGGAAAATCGATGTAATTATTGGAATATTGCCAATGTTAGGATAAATATACCCCCTTTAAGTAAACCAATTTATTTTTTTCTTAACCTAAGTTAACCAAAAAAAACATTCGAGAAACGGGACACAGACATGCAAGCTGACAGACAAATATAAAATATACATTTATTATAAACCACATTTTTGGGTTTTTTTTTGACCTCAGAATTTTGTGATTAACAAACCATCGCTTTCGTACGGAACCCTAAAATCCTGATTAGTAACCGTAAAATATCATCCGTCCTCGCGGCCAGTTATGTGTTCAATCAAAAGCGGAAGCAACCCTTTAATAGTGAAAGGGTCATCCACCCAAAATCAGACGAACAATAAAAGGGCCGAAGTGTAACCCCGGACGAAACCAGTTCTCTTAGAATGGACAATAGTAGCTCGGGCTACCCAAATATATTTGCATACTGACCTAACTGGTTATGGGAAAAGACGAAATGTGAAAGAAACGCGACTATGGACAGGGTGCTAATTTTATCACATCATGCGATCATATGAGTGCTGTCGTCATAGACAAAATTATAAAAGACTTTGAATTTCCGAGCTGCAATGACTTCAAACATTAATTTATTCATTCTGGTGTTTATTACTAAAACAAATTATAACACCCATAGTTTAGTTATTCTTATCTATGCTACAATAAATCAAAATCGGCTCTCGAATTTTTGAGATGTCGCACTAAATGTCCAACAGGTCGGAGTAAAACTTGCCAATTCCGAAAGTTCACTTTCATATATCAAAACCAAGAATGTACTATATCTTTTTACTTTCCCGGCTATCACTGGAAGGGAAAGTATTGTGATCTTACGGGATTTTTTAGATAACGACGGATATATCCGTTTTGAGGTTCCCCAAGGCCATTTTCAGAGTGATGTATGTCTGTGTGGATGTGTAATCTCTCACGGTAAATGTCAAGACGTTGAATCGATTCAGTTTAAATTGGTCTGTAGTCTTAGTTTCACCCTGGATTGCGCCCATTAGTTTTTGGCTGTCATCTGTCAAACAGTTGTCAATGTCAAAACATTACTGAAGCTATTATCATTTGAAAGCCTTCAAAAACTGTATTCAGAAGAGTTGAAAGTATGTATTTCTCCACTGTCACCTGTTATTAGTTAGAAAAATCTGTTTTGGGCGACAAAAAAAAATCCCAGCGGTATCCATCTACGAAAGTAATGATTTTGATCAAGGTGTCCCTTCAGGAGGAAGGGTTAGGACTGGAATGAAATAATATGTTGATTCTTTTTGGAAAATACATGCAAATTTTGAATTTTAGCCCATGTGTTAGGTACCTAGGTGTCAATTTTCAATCAAACCCGTGAAGATTCCGTCTCCCAAATGATAGTCAACTTGTTCTCTCCAAAATTCATAACAGGATCCATTTTTGCAATTGAACCACTTAAATATGTGTAATAGAAAATGTCATCTTTTCATTAAAAGCAAGTTTATGACTGAATTTTCTCGGCAATATTTTCTTTTACACAAAAATACTAACTGACTGATATGGTTATAACTCATGAAGTATCAACGGAATTAAACCTGATTTTTAATTTAAATATATATTTTTTCATAATGCATTTATATGCATCTAGATTGCGTTATGACGGAAGAGGAATTTGTTCGAAATCGAAAAATAAAATATGCTCGAGGACGTACCGTAGTGTTCTTCATTCAGTCTTTTAATCGCATACGGGAACATGTTACTAGCAATTTAACAGAAAAAAACGATGTTTTTATGGAAAAACACAAGCGCCAGCCGCTAAATCACACCGAATAAACGCGTTTTAGAATTGTTACGTTCGGTTTTTATTCGAACAACTGTCAACATTTTAGGAACGGAATGGCATTTCCGCGCGAATGGAGTAAATTTACTACAAAATGCACTAAACCTGCTGTATCAAAATCTGACAGGTGAATCGCAATACGAAATTGAATTAACAATTTTATTATGAATTTTGTAATAATTTTAAAATTTATTTTAACTTGCCAAAGAAACGCAATTGGACCCAACATCTACATTATAATTTTGTATGTAAGTACAAATATATATTCAGTTTATTCTTAGAGACATAAGGTTAATATTTAACCCCTTTATAGTACCATTAAGTAACAGACCATAATATGTACAACCCATGTACAGTGAAAGTCTATTCTGTATTATTTCATGAGATATAATAATTCCTAACGGGCAATCACTCGGTACAGCTTGACCCGTCGCCAGATGGTATGGTTAAAAATCACGGACGATGATATTGTAGCAGGTAGACGCATCTTCTACTTACTTCAAAGGGTGAATCATTTCTTTAACCTTTTAACCCTTAGCGTTCCCGGTTAATTGTTCATATCTTTTCATTGTTAAACTTCGACCCTTCTCCTTTTGTAATAGTAACGACTTTTTTGGCTGCGATATTCAAACAACATTTACTCCCGAGGAGACTGTTAATGATAAAATTTGTTTTTGTTCTTTTGTGGCTTGAAACAATATTGTTTATGGTCCAGGGACCAGATAATAAAAGCGTGATGAGGGGCTGGGCAGCTGTGAAACTTAGAGACGAGTAGAAATTCGGACGAAATTTTATGTTAAAAATAAAGGAAAGGAAACGTTTAAAAATAAACTGTTTTATTGTACAATCGATGGTGTATGTACTACTTAGAGCTAGAAAGCTTACCGTTCTTGGAGCTTGGAAGTCATATTAGGTTATATCCACGAATGGAAATTTTATATTTATATATAATATGCATTCCACGATTTTATTTTAATCTAATCAAAGTAATCGATTGTGCAATAAAACACTTTAAGTAAAAGTTTTTTTAGAGTCTGTAGCACTTCGAAAGTCCCAAACTTGAAGAGCGAGATATAACGTGACGAATGACCGTCCCGCTCAAACAAGCCTTTATTAATGTTAGATGAAGCGTCTGAACTGCATCAGAAAGACATCGCCAAAAAAACGATGCCATCTTATTATAATAGGGTATACTTTGTAGCGTATTATGTACCTATACCTCTAATTCTCTATGAAATAATAATAATATAGAACTAGGAGTCTCTATTTAATTTAGATTGTTGATCATCAATCATTTATTTGCAGCTTTCCAACGCAAATGAATAATTATTTATAATTATTTTTTCCAACGCAACGGTGAAATATATAAATATACACTTCAATTCTAATTATCCAAAAAAATCATGGAAATAAGATAATTACACCTAGGCACGTCATTATAATGTCGATATGATCAAACACTGCGACACTAACTTAGTGCATATCTACCTACATTTTATTAGGTTTCTGCGTCGAAGCGAACCAACGCAACCCTATTGGCGAGATTTCATCGTCGGTTATATGTTACGATCGATGGTCTTGGCCAATTTGAAAGCAATCTACATTTATTTGGCATAGTTATAGAACGTTATAGCTGCACACACCGCCGCTCCCTACACCCAGCAACCTCAAAAGTGAAAAACTATTTTTATATAGTTATTAAACTAATGTTATTTTTTAAATACTGCTCACACTGCACGAAGATCACTGACCGCAATCTAAACCAGTTGAGAATTTAGCAATCTTTATAGAAGAATAATTTTGATAAGAAATGAAAACGACACCGTAATATTGCGTAGGATCAAAACAAACAAACTTAAAAAAAGCTATGGAAAAAGTATTTTTTTGTAACATTTCTTACATTTATTTTCTAAAATGTAAACAAATTTCCTTATGTAAAATAATGTATAAAGTGATATGCAATTTACGTATTACACACTTTTATTTTTCTACATCTCTATAAAATGCACTCTACCATTATACATGCACCTCACTAGCTTATAACGTTAGTTTTAAATGAAGAAGAACCTGTCAATTTCACAGGTACCTACAATCATGAAATCCGACATATTCACAGAACTCGCTTGCTCACATATAGCCCATACATATAGTTAAAACGTGAAAATTTGTGAAAGCCTATAACTCTCATATTTTTCGAGAAATGAACTAGTCTTTACAAAAAGAAACTGGTAGGGGGAGAACCCTAAGGGATTATCAAACTTCGGCCAATATTTAAAGCCGCTCAGTTTCCGCGTTACATTCGTTTCGTTATTTTGACAGAGAGGCGGCAGCCGCAAATTTAATTTACTAAATAAAGGAACCGCAGGTCGTACATACCCCAGAACACGCATGTCGTACATCTGCGCATTGGCCATAACTATCGTTGGCGAAAGATTTTTTGAAATCGGACGTAGTGTATTCGAGTTATCGTGCATAGTAACAAAACCTTGCAGGATTGTAAGGCTTGGCCTCCCCATAGGGCCGAAGTAATATTGATTTCACGCCATCGGAAAATATTTTTGGATAAAAATAAATAAATACAAATAGATAGGAACATATCAAAAATATCTATCGTGCATAGAATTCAATTAATTAAAAAGTTGATCTTTAAAAATGAAGTTCAAAAAAAAAATCAAAACTTTCCAACAATAATAACAAAAAAAAAAGAATTTAAGCGGCTGTACGACCTACTCTTCTATAGGAGTGTATGCATACTCTTCACCGGAAACGACGTTGGAAACAAAGGAATGTACGGAAAGCTCTGCACGCGAGTTAAACTCGCAGTTAAACAATGTTAGCATAAAAAGTTTGTATTCGAATGTTAGTAAGAATGGTATAAATAAGATAAAACGAATTTACCGCGTGAAGTGTATAGCACCCGACGTTTCGGCGATGTTGCGACCGCCGTTGTCCAGGGTAGACTGAAGTGCTGTCAATCGTCATCCGTTGTTTTGCGGTAGGCGGCAAGCTGCAGCTGTTACTACGCAGATTATAACGGCGGTGAGGCGGCGAGTTTAGCGAGCGAATTGTTGAAATTTTGAAAATCTGCCGTCACAACACTCACTCTATCTTGTGTTACGTTCTTGCGCTCGGCGATGGGCATCGAGAACATTTTAAGAATGCGTGTTCCAGATAGTAGAGAGTTGGGAACAGTCGTCTCTATTGAAATTTGGGGTTCTTATTTTGACGGCTTCCTGGATCATGCCGGGAAAGTAAAATTGTTCTTTGGATAGCACAATGGTATTTTGAAACTGCACCCAGTGGTTAGTTCCGCTATCCAATATGTCTTCGCAGATCGGCGATTTTTCTCGCTGAACTTTATTAACAGCTTTGATGTGTTCCATCAGTCGAGTGGCTATGGGTCGCTTAGTAGCTTACGGCGCTAACCCACAGCTGCATTAGATTTACGAGTATTAAGTACATCCTTTACATACCTCAGAGATTGAGCTATACTTTGGGCCGGTTTGAAGATAGTTGTTATATCGATTTTGTTATCATCTTACTTATTTGATCTGTCGCACCCTTGGCGTGCTATAAGAATGCTTGTAATCTGCTCGGTTTCTGAGTTTCGTGTGAATTGGATCCATGTGCGTGTCTCGTGATATTTTCTGAAACAATTTTCCTAAGGACATCATTGACATGTTCCATCTTCTTCTTTTGACATGTTCCATCTTCTATCACAGCGTTGCATATATTGCGTGCTCGATTCACGAGCGACGTTTACATTGAACGTGATGGTAAATATGATGGTATGAGCTGGCATGTAAATATTTGTGAGATTGTGTGGGCTCCCGGTTTATTGTATCTATATACTGGGATATTGTCACTTCTCCTCGTCACTTTGACATTCAAAAAAGTAAGAGAGCCGTCCTTTTCTACAATCTAATATTTGGGTTTATTGCGTTTAGATGACCCAGTAATTCTTCCACCGTTTGTATATCACTCTTCAGGATGAATAATGTGAAGACTACATCTCGAAGCTCGCTTCGCTAGCTAAATTAAACCGATTATCTAGATAATGGGTTTAATTTTGGAGGCTTTGATGGCTAGTTCCTTAATATATTCCATGTCGATATAAGTCGCTAACTATCGGCGATACGGGACATCCCATTGCTACTATGTCGATGTGTTTATAATAATCGCATTGCAACAGAAATATAGTAGGATTTTAGGCAATGTTGAAGCATGTCGGGGTAGGTAATCGGTAGGTCCTTAGATCATAGTTTGTCTCTGACCACTTTAAGGCATTCCTAAATTGACAAACACCATTATTTCGTCTTTGGCCTGTTTTCGTCTTTTAACAATGTTTACGAAATGCCGTGAGTTCTTCAAGTAAGACGTCATTTTACCGTAAGCAGTTGGAAGACATCAGCTAAGTGTTTCGACATAGATATTTTGGGCTGTCAATTTGGCATACAATCGGTCTCAATGGAGTATTATTATAAATATTGATCATTTTGGTAAACCATATAATTTGGGGAGCTGTCGGTACGTTACGTGGTTTCGTGACTTATGCTGTTTCTGGGAGAGAAATGACAGATTTATTAATTACTAGTCTATTGTTTGTTTGCTAATTCTAGTCGTGAGATTATAGTTCCCTTTCTCGTACGTGTTCGTGTCTTCCTAGAAGACACCTAAGAAGGTGATCCTGGGAGGAACATTATAATGTTGGGACGCTCCTAGACCACAGCTGTCCACGTTGAAATAGTGAAGCCAGCTCTACCTTTTGTTGTCGGTCCCTACACCTTTGAATCGGTCAAGAAAGTCATATACTTACCTCTTATCATTAATTACCAGTGAAGAAGTGAGATTGCGTTTAGTGGCTCTAAATATTATTTTGCAATCCAATCTCATACAAAATTCCGTCTGATATCTCGGAAAACTAAGGCAATTCTCTGATAGACACTTATAAGCTCAATCTTAACATAAGCTAAAACATGCACTGGACGCATATCTTTGAACGCAATCACTCGGGAGGATCTTCGGTGTTATGCAGTAGAACGGTGTGTGGAGAAGACGAACAAATAAAGAACTGCATGTGTGGACAAACGTAGAACGTGCAAGTTGTGAGATTCCTGAAAATTGGAAGGCTCAATGAAGTGGTTTGGGTATGTGGAAAGGATGAAATGAACAGCGGTTGATACGCATTCTTTGTGGGGGCCAAAGGACTAAAACTGAAATGACTTGATTATGTGGTTAAAGACCTAAATACATTTGGAGTGAACAACTGGGAAATCAAATCATTAGATGGGGTGGAATGGAAGCAGATTCTTGACGAAGCCAAGACTCACAATGATTTGTAGCGCTAATGATGATGATGATAATGATAGATTTTTAGGGAGGTCTTTTATTGAAGATTGAATAATTTTCAAAATGCAAGGAATTAACAAGTCAGCTTTTTAATTTAGCAGATTAGTTAAAGACACCGAAAAACATCTAGATCAGAATGACTACGTACATGATTTGTGAAAACACCGAATGCAAGAATACAGTTGTATATAATATTAATATAATAGTACCTATTAATATATCAAATACTGAGAGACAATAAAATTGCTGTAAAATGAGTTAAATTTCGTAATTTAGTGATTTCATTAAAGCAGAATAATAATTGATAAAGCCTGCCTTAGAACAGGCTCAGACCTAGTTATGCGACTTTGACTCTTCACTGTGTCTCCACAAATATCAGTCTTTTGCTATATAGTCTCAATATACATACAATATGACATGGCAAACTTTACTTAGTAATTAATAAAGAAATAAATGAAAATAAATGCGAGATTCTATCATAAATATGATTGAAATAATATTTAGTTGACACAACTATTTGAACTATCGTCCGCTACTATTTGATATGTCACACCACTAAATAGATTGTTGTGACTACTATATAGATTGCTGTGGGCTACAATTTACGTTGATATATTCATATTTTATCTGTAACCCTAAGACTATCTGACACTCGCAATATGAGTGATTCTAACCACCGATTCAGTGAGACTTGGCTCAAGCTTGTTTATTTACACTAGTAGTTTCATGACCCGAGCCGGGTCCTCACTTGCTTCATAGTGCAATTTGATTTAAAATAAAGTATTGTACTTTTCTGTTCCCATATTATTTTTACATTTCTGTAAATGATAACACTAAATTAAAAATCCAAAAATAATAGTAAAATACTTTACTTGAAATTATGTATTTATTTAAAAAGCTTTTCATAAAAGCAGCACACACTATTTGTTTAAAAAGCGAAGAAATTAAAGAGTCAACAGTTATAAGTAATTCAAATTAATGCTCGGGCAATGAAAACACTGCCGCGGCACAAAGTTTCTACGCTGGTTTTTACAGCATTGCATAGTGGCCACAGTCGTAATTAACAGATGTAAAACTACATAAAATACTCAACACAGTAAGGCAGAGTGGACATTTGAGTTTGTCAACTGCTACGAGTGAAGCAGGCCACCCCGGAGCGTTTCAACCATCTGTTCGTTTTATCACTCCGGAATGAAACACAGAGACTTAAGGACGAAGAGAAATGTACGTACCAAGCTCCACCTCAGCTCGTAAGAGTCCAACCCTTACAGTGAGGCACTGGGAGTTTTCAAGTCCAGTGTGGCATCCATAGCGCCTTTACTACAGGATTTGGTCAGATTTCTCCGACTTGCCATCTGGTCGCAGGTTTGAAGTCGCTTGCGCGGCCTTCTACCTTAAGTAAGCGGCAATTTCTCACAGGAATTATCGCGGATCCGAGGCGCCCTTTACTCGGCTTGCCACCCGAGAGCGGGTGGCCAACGTATCATTTCTATATATATATATATATATATATATATATATATATCTATAAATAA
>JAOPUG010000168.1:5754070-5764847 GCA_027564375.1 Micropterix facetella
GGTGATAGAACGAACGTATCGTTAAAACGCTCCGGGGCGGACGAGTTCTTCGTAGCAGGCGACATCTCGAGTTGTTCTCTTTTATTTGGACATTGGTAGTAGTTAATCTTATTAGTCATAAGCTGTATAACATAAATAATTTATCAAAGCTATTTTGCGTTTAATTTTCTATAAATATACCTCGTAATACAGCGGCTTAATTTAGTCGCGATATTTATATACATATTTCTGCTTCGAGTTCCTAAATCTTACAAATTATTACTACTTATTATAAAATACACATTTGGTCTTAATTGTACCAAGTTTTAGTATACATAAGTATGCCTACCAACTGGTTATAAAATAAACAAAAAAAACGACACGGCGCATTCAAAAATATCCAGGACTACCTCGAAATAAATTATCTAATGATGGCAAAAGAAATATTACTGTGTTAGTTTGCAACATCTGGAATGCTGTTCAGAAATGCCGACACATTTGCTTAATGCCAATCACCTGACTCGGAAACTTCGGGTCGGACACGATTGATTCTTCCGGCAGGGCGTTTTAGGACTTCCACATTGACCAGGGGGCGAGAATCCCCGATAATTTCACGGTTTTAAAACAAAAGTTAGTACCAACACGTTCCTCTATTTTCCAAAAAAAAATACGGGCTATCTTTCTTGACGTCAATGTTCCCTCGTATAATGTGGACTTCCATTTAGGAACAGGGTACAGTGTTTCCTCCGCTCACAATTACATCGACGCGGCACCTTCTGTGAATATACAGGGGCGCGCAAAAATGTTTGGCGGAGACCTTTCCAGCGACGACGGGCGCGGGGAGGCGACTACAGACGTCGCTCTTTCGGACATAAAACATAAATACACACCCTGCTGCCTCCAGACGTATAAGTGAAATAAAGCCGCTTATACACTATACGCCACAAAATTATGTTGGGAAAGTTAATGTCAGTGCGTTGGTATAGTTAGACCGCGGCAAAGCTAGAGCGCGCGATTGCCGCACTCTCGATCGATAATATAAAAAAAACAATTGACTATGTACCTATAGGCAAAGAGCGCCAACTCTATAATATCGCTCGCCCCGTTCGACGTTCTGATAAGACTGGCCCCATGCACCGTCTATGTTTTCGAGCGCGCTATTAATCGCGCGCTCTGGGTATGAACACGGTCTTAGATTGCATTCTAGAGCATACGATTGTAAGTATATATTGGTTTCGTACGTAGGTACATCGGACCAATATTGCGAAACTCCAGGAAGGACAGTCATTTTAATCGTTCTTTTTTTTAAAATGACGAGTACCTAAACAGTTGCAGTGATGTATCGGGCGCGATTGATTAGGTCATTTTGACCGTGCCTAAAAATAACGATTAACCGAATTTAGAAATGTTTTCGTCATTCTGCAACAGTTGTCCATCGTACAGTCGCCGGTTGGTTTTTCAATATTTCAACCGATTGAAATTAATTCATTACAACCACGGCAACGACCGATAGGTATCTACGTGCCAGTTAATAACGATTTGGTTATTCAAATCACCGATTTGGAAACGATTCATTTGAATATTCTCGTCGCCTGATCTTACAATGGCACCGATCTTACAATGTAAGAATGGCCGAGTATGGCAGAAAGTATGTCTGTTTAGGTCTAATACGAAAATGACCGAACGATTGATCAGCGCTGGTTCTTTCTGACAATCATCCTAGCGAAGCAAGAGTAATTTTTTTAGAAGTTACCGAATCAGTTGTCAAATCAGTCCCTACGCGATCTAATGGGGTCGTGCAGCTCGGGTCTCAATGGCTAATTCTGTATATCACGGTCGGCCCCGGGGGAAGCCCTCGGGTGACCCTGGATGTCTTAGGGATGGTGGGCATGCCGGCCTTTCCTTGACAACCTTCCGGATGAAGGGCCCTGGTATCCTGGTAAAGCGGTGATATGCGCCAGATCCCCTAGTATCCTGGTAAAGCGGTGACTTACGGGAGAAAACTTCGGATGGATGGATGCTCTAGGCACTGGTCGGTCTGCCGGCCGTTTTCTCAATAACTAATAACCGGAGGAGTTTGGAAGCGCAATACGACCTACGGAAGCGGGGGTATCTATCCTTAGAAACGATTCGATGGCCACCCGATCTTGGGTGGCAAGCCGATCAAAGGACACCAGAAATTGCCGCTTACTTGAGGTAGAAGACTGCGCCAGCGATTCGAACCTGCAACCTGGCGGGGAGTCGGATAAATCCGACCGCTGTGACACTCCTGCTTTTCATGCACACCTAATATATTTTTTCCGACGATGCCGTTGGGTTTTAAAAGAAATTTTGCGCGATCTCATTGGATATGGTTATCGATCATCGAATGGAATGGGGAGGTAAAACAGATAATCGGCCAGGTGCTACCCGCGGAGGGGTAGGGGGCAGCGGGGGCCAGGGCAATCGTTTCGAGTCTTGCAATATCTGTTTACTGTGAAAAATGCGACATAAATAACCTTTAAGCGAAGAAAAATTATACATGGTTATTTATAATTGGTGGCCATCATAAAAGTAGTTGATCAACATAAAAACTGAACTACACAAAAAATATTTTTGGTATTTGGTAATTTTGGTTTATGTAACATTATTCTACATTTAAAAAAACTGAGTCGAAACTCGATAGGCAAGGGAATAAAATATTAAACATCCGAAATAGAACATATAGATCTTCTGTAGAAAAAAAAAGAATATCAATGTCAAATATTCTCTAAAATTCTGAAAAAATGATTGCACTTGGACTTTAATGACGATGGTCTTTCGGTCATTCTTTAACAATAGTCTTGTAAATATTCAAAACCGTTACCTTTCCGTCCGTTGATAAGTATTATTTGTTCTTTTTTACGAGTTGGTGTAATGAAAGATGATGATGGACTTGTTTATGGATATCGGTCACTGTCAAAATGCACTCCTCTGGGAACGTAATAACATTCCATTGAAATACAACTAAATGACGCAATATGCAAATATTAGCATGAATTGTACAATAAACATTCAACACTACTGGCAAATACGCCGTTTATACGAGTCATTATATTATTATAATCATTATATTATTATATTGATTGAAAAAACAGTGTTTTCCTGGAACAACCAGTAATCCAAATATTCATCAAAATCGTTAGAGCCGTTTTATGAAAAAATAGATTTTAATTTTAGCTTCTATAGCAGTTACCCTTTATTTTGTGTCTAAACCGATAATTTAAAATAAAATATGACGAAGAGAAATACCTTATAAAAGAAACACACATACAAAATCGGTCTAGTAGTTTCATCTGTATGTGCTGTCACGTACCGCGCGGACAACAGACACCCGACAAACATGTTTAAAAAGCACATTTTTGGGTTCCTTGAAGCTTAAAGATGCACTAAAATCTCTCGGATGATCACAAAACCCCACATAATTCCGGATAATATGGTATCAAAACAGAAACTCTCGCAGCTTTAACTGATGAAGATATCAAGAATCGTGTATCATATATAGAAGAAATACATATATAGAAGAAATTAAAACTCTAAAGACTCTTCTTAGTCTTGCAAATTTAGCGATTGTGAAATATTACGGCTTAGCAAGCAGCTATGCCGAGGTATGCAACCTATTAATATTATATCTTACTATTCGGGTTACCTTTGCAGAGAGATCTTTTTCGAAACAAAAAAAAATAAAAGCTCTCAAAACCGATTGTTCAGTTTGGCTCTGTTAAATATCGGAGCTGAATTTGCAGGCACCGTAGAAATGAAAGCTCTCATCAATAAATCTCAAGAAGATCGGATAATTTAAAATGTAATTTGTTAGGTGAGAGTTTTTTCTGTGTAAAGGCTATAAAATATGAATTAGGTTTAGTGTCTGTATTCTCTTATTTATTCCAATAATGCATGTAGAATTGGTATGAAGCATTATACTGACGAGGTGTATACAGATACTGTAGCACTTTGAAAAAATAATAAGGTAAGTTAGGTGAGCAAGGGGCCCAGACTGAAATCTCGCGGGAGACGGGGGCTACATATACCTATCGTTACGCCACTGGTTCATAACCTTCTTTAATCTGATAATTAACCGGGCTATAATTTGAACGACAAGTGGGTTAAAAAATTAACAAGAAATAAAAAATCAGCATCGAAAAATCCAGAAGAGCATTCCATAAGATGAAAAGGTGTTTTGAAGAAACATCAATTTACACCTGCAGATCAGTCTTCTGAAATGCTATGTATTCCCAATATAATTATATGAGATGGAAATTTGGACACTTAGAGACATGCTGTTAAGGAAGGGTGGAGCTTCCAAAATGTGGACCTATCGGAGGATACTACATATCAAATGATTTGACAGAATAGTAAATCAAGATGTGTTAAAGCATGTAGAAGCAACAATATAAAAATATCGAAGACACCAAGATGCGTAAACCCGAATAATTCATTCATGTTATGTGTCATTACGAAAGATACAAAATTATGCATCTAATAATTCAAGGCAAAGACAGAGTCGAGTACAAAAAAAAGATCTTGGCTTCATAATCAACGAAAATTGTTTAAAATACTCATACTTCCTTGTCTCTAGCGGCAGCCAAGAATGTTGCAATAGACAATTGGCCTTATTCTTCAACCACGCGTGCTTATACGCGTACGTCTGCTTATGCGCGTATGACTGCCTATACACGGCTGTGCTATCAAAAAATTAATTCTACTTTAGATTCCTCAAAACCACCGCCGCGGATACTACGGCCGCCGAACCGTTACGTTTCACATACGTATCATAATACCAATACGAGAAAAAGAAAATACGCGTACGTCTGCTTTTCACGTATCATATGCGAAAAAGCAGGCGTACGTGCCTAGAGAATAGGCCTGAATATCTCGTATATTGCAATCACGGAGGATTTGGTTAAAAAGAACAGGATTTGGTTAAAAAGAACATCAGCAAGCTCGATTTCAATAAAAGTGCTAAGCAGATGGTATCCTACCTTTGTTTTTATCCGTTGTGGTGATGATTTGGCCTTGCCCCTTACTTTACTTTTCAGGAGGTTATTTTGTTGTAGCACCTTTCCTTTCCTGATGAGTAGAAACAAGCCTTTGTTAGGTACACCAGTACACATATCAGGTTCCAAAAATAGTGTTACGAATTATCGTCCTATTTCCACACTTTCTATCATCAGTATGCTTTTTGAAAAAAATGGTTCACAATCAACTATACGCGAGGCAACTAATTATTTTTATTCTACCCCAACAATATGGATTTAGATCTGGCAGGCCTTACTTTGTTTATGTCTAACATTAATTTGTTTATGAGTTTCCTATCGCTGCAAATGAGTAAACCCTATTAAGTGGATACTATTTACAATGACTTCAGCAAATAATTTGACAAGGTAAATCCTCCTAATCTTATTCTAAAACTAAATACTGTTCAAATTCATCGTGATCTACTATACGTTGGTTTTCATCGTATATACCAAATCGTTACTAGCGTGTTGTCAATGGAGGATTTAAGTCGGACTGGGCAAAGATATCCTCGGGTGTACCGCAGGGTAGCGTGTTAGGATCCCAGCTATTCACATTTTATATCAATTACATAAATTAGTGTTTTAAATTGTGTAATTTTCTACTTTTCGCAAAATGTAGCCACTTGTTAATTCTCTTGACGATTGTCAATCGGCCCAAGATGATCCAGAAAGACTATCTCTTTGTTGCACCTCAAATCGCTTATTCCGGAGTGCTACGAAATGTGCTATTGTTAGTTTTACGAACAAAAACAATATTTTAACTATTAATGGTTTCTCGATAACCTAAGAAACTGTCAATGGTTTCTCGATAACCTATGAAAATGCCATCCAGGATCTAGGAATTCATTTAGATAATGAGGTATTATTTAACTCCCACATAACTAACATCACGAAAAAAACGCATAGTGTGTTAGGGTTAGTTCTCAGAAATCACTTTCTCTTACTCTTGTATTGCGCATTCGTCAGAAGTCTTCTAGAATGTGCTCCTCAAAGTCGGTCGGTCTAGCTATAATGTTCACGTTAACATAATTCAATGATTTCAAAATTTGTTTTTCAATATGTAGTTATTTGAATTATCGTTCCTCGTTATCCTTTCCTAATTACAATGAAGCAGTCACTTTCTTCTTCTTTTTCTTAGTTTCTTTGATGCCAATCACCGAATGCCGATGCTTTCTGCCAGGTCGTTTTCGGAGGACAGTCTACGTTAGCCTTTAAATAATTAATTAGAAGACAGCACAGTACTGAAACAAAGGAACCACGGAGGACATTATTATAGCAATATAGTTTTGAGGGAGTTTAATAATGAGGAGAAATGTGAAATCGAATACATTATACAGAAATTTGGTTGAGGGAAATAAATTTATATATTATTTTATATATTTTGAGAGAGTTGAGGGATAACAAGTGGAGAATACATATGGTGAGTTGGATTTTATTGTTGACAAGGTCTGTGATGAAACTAGGATAGTTATTAAGGATGGGGCAGTTAAAAAATAGGTGGTCCAGCATGCAATCTCCATGTCCACAATCGCACTGCGAAGATGTGATGACGTTAATTCGATGGAGGTGCGAAGGGGTGGACAGTGTCCGATCCTCATACGGCAAATTGTTGCTATTTCCTTCCGGCTAAATGGCTGGTGGTGGTACCACGGATTTGACGGGATTTCCCGCTGGATGAGTGAGTACCTCTTGCCTTTTGTGTTAGAGGAAGTGCGCTATCGTTGAGAACATTTTTTATTTAGTTTGTTATCGATCGCAGGAAAGAAGTCAGAGACAGGTAAACGGCAGCCAACTTCGGAGCTGAAAGTACGGGCTACATTCGCCGGCTCGTCCACCATGTCGTTCCCTTAATTCCGGAATGGTTAGGGATCCAACAGAAGACCAACCGAAATTTGGCCGCTATCAAGTCGTCGTATTTGCGGCGAATTTCATTCTCAATGTGAGTAGGAGCATTATTAAGGGAGGGGAAGCTAAGTTTCTGCAGAAGGCTCATTGAGTCGGTGAATACCACCACATTGACAAGAAGAGAGGACTCAATGTAATAGTGTGCCTTCAGCACGGCTACGCGTTCGGCAGTGTAGATGGAGGCGGCCACTTTTCATGGGCTTCAATTATTACAATCAAAATAAAATGCGCAGATGTGGTATTTTTCCATAAGTTGTTGACATGTTACATCGATTGCTCTGACCTGCTTGGAATGGTATCTTTCCGTGTTGGTACACGGTATTCCACCTTCTGCAAGTTGGTATTTTCTGTTAACTTTATAGGGTAGTTACTGCCACATTCATAAACTTTACATTTATAGGGTTAGTACATTTTTAATACGCAGCTAAAGGAAACAATGATAATTATTGACGGTGTTGACATGTTGCACAGTGGGCAAAATTCGCCTTTCATAGATATTTTCATTTGGTTTTTATGTATTCCAAAAAAATCCCAAATAAATCATAGATAATTCACTTACAAGGAAATAAGGAGCAATTGTGCGATAGCTGAGTTATGGTCAATTTTAATACCAACTCCATGCAAAATTTTCAAGAAAAAATTCTACGCGAGCCGTTTGCACTGATATTCGACAAGTTTTTAAGCATAGACTCAGTCTTCGAAAGTAACCCCGAGTAAGAAAAACGGCATTTAAAAAATCCAATGAAAATGTCTATGGAAGGCGAATTTCAGTCCACGTTTATTAAGCGGAAACATATATTATATTTGTTCTTAAAATTTAATAATTTTGTTTGTAATGTATTGAAAGAGCTGTATGCGTCCTGACTATTAATAAAAAAAAATAAAGTAATATTAAATAAAATTATTCTCCTTTAACCTTAAGATTGTCCCAACAAAGGGGGTAGTTTTTTAATAAACAGCATCGGCTACGTCTATAGAATGTCTGGGCGGCTCTGTGCGGTTAGCGAGACTGTACAGATTAATGGAGTCTAATTAAGAACATTTTGAAGATTACGGAATATATCATCATATCTGCCTGCCTATTTGACATTTTAAAAATCATCTTGTTTAAAATCTCATTCTTGTTTAAAATCGAATTATATCGCGGTTATTTGTTAAGTTTGTAGAACCCGACGTTTCGGTGATTTTGCAACCGCCGCTCGTTGTCCAGAGTATATGGGGCGGTGTTCAGGGTAGGTGGGATCTGTGCGCTGAATTTTGAAAATCTAGATATCTTGAGAAGACCCAACAAATTTTAGACTAGTGTCTATATTATCTGTTCTAAGTCGTAAAGTTTAGGAGAATATAATTTTTAACCAGATTCTTTCCCATTTTAATAAGGCTGGACTAATGCATATCCAAATTTGGTTTAACCAACGGCAGTTCCAGAATATACGTCGCAGTTACTCTGGTCAAGCATATATTTAGCAAATGACAGAGAACACAGGTTGCTATTAACATTTTCTGTGATCTCTCGAAGGCATTTGATTGCGATGCTCATGAAACACTTTTGATCAAAATTGCACATTATGAAGTGAGAGGTAAAGTTCTAGAACTAATTGTTTTATTTTTTAAATTACGTTACAAAAAGCAGATATTAATGGGGTACAATCATCAGAATCTTTTGTCAATTTGTTTGTTCCACAGGAATCAATATCAGGTTCTTTTCTATTCCTTGTGTACATTAAAGACCTCCCTTACGCGGTAAAAAAACATATCAAATATAGTTTTGTTTGCGGACGACACATCCCTAATATTTGAAATTGCTAGTCAAAAAGAAAATTTACACGAAGAAAATACAGCCCAGTATCATTTATTACACTGGTTTATCGCAAACAATGTTGTACTAAATAAAAAAAATAAAAAATGTATAAAATTCAAACTCCCAAATGTTAAACAGGTTGATACATACTTAATATAAGGTAAATATAGACTTGAACTTGTAAATGGAGTAATTATTTTTGGGATAAGCATATACTATAAACTGTAATGGGGTCCATATATATCAAAATTAGCTGGTAGACTTAGCTAGCGTTTACGTTAGGAAAATCAGACAGACGAATACGTGGAAATGGCGCGACTGGACTACTTCCCCTGTTTCCGTAGCATTATGTCTTACGTTATACTGTTATGGGGAAGGGCTGCTGACGTGGAATCTATCTTTGCGCTGCAAAAGAGGGCTATTCGGTCAATATGCTGAATAGGTTCTAGGGACACACTGCGAAAACTGTTTGAAGAAATTATATCTGCAAATTTGATTCCTAATTTTTCTTTGGAAATGTAATATATGAAATATAAAATGTAGTTCACAAGAGGACCTAAAAGATCGCCACAATGTAAATACAAGAAATAAAAGTTTTGACAAAAAAATAGGGTGCTCTTTTACGGGGCAGCGTATTAGCTTTTATAATATAATTTCCGAAGAAGAAAATATATTTTAATTTAAGGCGTTTTTCCTACGATGAAATTAAGGATATTTTATTTTATATTGTTCACTTCAATACATAAAGGGTCATTGTTGGATTACTTGTTTTCTTGCCTATATTTTTTCTTTCTATTTCATATTTTCAATTCACGGAAACGTCTGGGGACCCGAACGATAAGGACCAAAGACATATTAAATATTTTTATTTAAATAAAATCACAATTGTATTTGACAACAATTGTATTAAAAAAGTCGCCAGTGGTTTTCTTCAGCGCCTCTTTCCAATGAAATCTTACTTGTAGAAGTTGACGGAGAACTGAACTCAATCAGTCAAGGTCATAATAAAGGATTTTGAACCGAAAATCTGTCTTTTTCTTCGGATTCCCGAATTTTATAACAAATGCTCGTGACTTTCCTGTAGCAAAACCTTATCATCATCATCTTCGTTTATTAATTTCAATAAGTATAATAAACATAATAATATGAACATACAGCGGAAATCATCAAGTTTAAATAATAAAATCCATATAACAAAATTGTTATCACAAAAAATATATAACCTTATTGTGACCTATAGATAGGTATGGGTATGTACCTAATGCAGTAAAAAAAAACAATACACCTAATATATAATTTTTGATATAAATATTACACCTAATCAAATAACTGGGGAATATTTTGGTTATATTAAGAATGTATAATCTATAAAATTAACCACAATCAAATAATATTACAAATCGAACCAAATATAATTAAAACTATAAAAATACTAAACAATAATAAAAAACATTGAAGTAGTATAAAATTAAAGAATAATCAATTGACGTTGTGCATGACTATAATATAACTGACTGTAATATTATGTGCATGATTATAATATACATTTAATTTATAAAGAGCATGTTTGAATAAATTAGCTTCAATAACTTTTTAAAATGGGTATCCTCAAGGGTTTTTAATGAGGGATGTAAGACATTCATCAATTTAAAACTATTATACAAAAACGTTTTTTGATATGTTGTTAGATGTACTTTCGACAGTATAATATCATTTTTAAACTTTCTATTATGGTCACGTTTATCACAGTGAACTTCACAGTTAGCCTTTGCAAGAATCAAGCGTTGCAATATGTATTGTGAGGCTAAAGTTATTTTTTTACAATCTTTTATTTAAATTGCATTGCTAATATGGGTCAATTCTTGCAAGCTGAATTAGAACCATTTCCTCTTATCCTACGGAGTTGGATTTTTGCATGTTGGTTTAGTTCCGATGACAATACATTTTTGTGGTAAGCATGACCTGAATCGACATCCAGGATCAGCTCCAATTAAAGGAATTCTTCAACATTCAACATTCAACATCACAGACACGAAATTTTGTGTACGCATTTAAT
>JAOPUG010000168.1:6041599-6056645 GCA_027564375.1 Micropterix facetella
TATACCGAATTTTTAGTTGTAAGGGAATGATAATAAATAAAAATTTAATTTGAAATCATATTTATGAATTACTCGACGGGAGGATAGCATTATCTCACAAATATCTAAAAACCTCCAAGCCTTGTCGTTTGTGTTTGTGACGTCAAACGGTATGTGTTTTCAATATTCGTTTCCAGTTCTATAGAAACATTTATTTAGAATATTGTCGCTATTTTACAAAATGTTTATAATTCCAAAGTGCCTTAAATGACAATCGAAATGTGTTTCATAATGCTAATGACAACTACTATGTAAACATTTCAAGAACATTTTCTGTCTACTTTAAATTTTCGCCTGAGACAGTGAGTGTATTAATATCCCTTTTCTCACGTTACGGCTCTCGCTGACTAACAGATGAAGCCGCGGGTAGGTTGGTATATCTGATCGGAAATAAAATCGAAGTATTTGAAATGTACATAAAAAATAAAAGACTTCTGCTTAATTACATAACTATGTTATTATCATATTTCATACTGGCTTATTACAACTTAGATAACTTCGGTTTGAGTTGAGATTGCAATTTCGAATAAATTTAAATTGAAATTTGTTATTCCTTTTTCAAAATCAGTTATTTATTTGTCTTTCTGCCGTTTATTATTGCTCGGATATTCTCGTCCTCTACAGTCATGTAAAAGTAGAAAATTCGCATTAATTTCGACCTCTAGAACGAGCCCCGTGGACGACGGGAGAGTAAAGTTAATGGTGATGAATTAGGGGCAATTGGGGAGTAGACCTGTCGCTAACTAATAGTGAGTTAGCAATTGCTTTAAATTAAAACAATATTGACTTATTTGAGTAAAATCCGCAAAATAGAGAAGCTTAAAAGTGGGTGTCATATGAGCTGAATGAATACCAACTGCAAAAACTGGTCTATGCTTGAATTTTCTCACTGACACAATACCAAAATTTAGTATTCTGAATCGGATTGTCACTTGCGAGGAGAATTGATTATATATGATAACCGTATTGGGCATCACAGTGATTGAATCTATGTAGAAGATACAGCTAGACAATGTCAAAAACGCAGATCAATAAGAAGATCATGGTGACGCTTTGGTGGTCCTGTGGCGGTGTTATCCATTACAGCTTATTTTCGTCTGGCATATTAGTTAACGCAAAGGTGTCAGAACCGCAAAAGAACGATGGAAGCACGATTAAACAAACGAGCTTGGTCGATCATTCATAGCCACTGCTTCTGCATGACAATGCCCGACCACAAACTTCACAGCAAACAGCCGCAAAATTGCAGGAGTTGCGAATGGAGAATCTCGTCACCCCCCGTACTCGTCAGACATTGCTCCAACAGACTTTTTTGAAAATTTTAATATTTTTTATAGGGGACAAATCAACTCCGAAGGTGTAGCGAAAATGCCATCAAAGCACTAATTGATTCTATCCACGAGAGTTTTACAGCAGATGCGTTAATCAACTCCCATTAAAATTACAAAACTGCATATATTGTACAATAGGGATCATTACTTTGATTAATGAAATATATATTTATCCTACAAAATTTTCGGTCGTAACCTTTCTTAATAGAAGAGCTAAAATTAATTTCATTATTAAGGCGACGATGTATCTAAAAAATCTTATACAAATCTCATAAAATGTCATTAGAACATACCATACAAATGCGCCGAACGAGGACGGCTCGGCACATTTGTATAAGAAAATTAATAGAAACGTATGTAGAAAATATTATTTTTAAAATACACTAATATTTTATTTGGAATAATATGGATTGTACTGCGAGTTTAATGTACATGAGTTCTGTGAAAAGTACCAAAATAAATAAAAACATGCAATTATACGAAATATGTAAAAGTGAACATACATAGATGAAACTTGCAGTTTTACTTATTTTGTTTTAACAAGAAGATTTTTTTAAAATTCCGCGATAGTCATGTACTTTATGACTATTGATCAAATGCGTTACTATTTTTTGAGCGTCTTGGTCCTGCCGTTTAGTGTGTAAGATGTGTTAAAAAAAAACACTTTAAAATGAAAAGGCCCTGTACCTTAGAGCACCGTTCTTATGTAGGTACTTAGCTATTTCTGATTTTTCAAAGAGGATTAAAAATTTGAGAAAAAAAATCTGGGAGCTATCTCCCAGATGATTTTTTTTTTAAAAACTTTTAATCCCTTTTGAAAAATCAGACATAGATAAAGTACTTAAGAAAGTTACTCTTAGTTATATATTTTTTTCATTTGGCTAACACCATCAGTTAGGTCACTACAACGGTTGAAAAATTGACAAAAAATGTAATCGTCGAAATTTACACACATCGTTACCGTAAGGACCAAATGTAATTAGATTCTCAGATGGAAAATATGTAAGTAAATCTGCACACGCATCCCATTTACTTTAACCAACGATTAATTCCATCCGTTAGCACTTTGTAAGTGGGTGGAGACAGGTCAAGAAGTAATGGCCACTCTACACGATATATCCCCATACGTTTAAAACAAATATTCCCATTTACCGATCGTCGCGGGCGTCGTGCACCATTTGGCAAGTGTGGAGGAGGGCGCACAAACGTATCGATACAGTTGTAAAGCCCACTGCACAAAGAACGACATAATATAATAACTACAGCCAATGCCAATATGAGTTTAGTTCATACTGAAAGTTTCTAAAATCTGGATTTTTAGAATCAAAAACATTATATTAGGTCCTTAACTTAAAGTGCCTATTCTCAATATTAGCAATTTTGAAATCAAATATCTAGCGTTTGTTTTATAATTCTAAATTCAAATTTATGTCAAATTAAATCTAGTGAAGTTCTGTTTCAAAATTAGTTATTGATTTACGCGTCATTTGATTTTGCTCTGACATCGTTCTCTTCACGACTATGGAAAAGTTAAAATCGCGTTATTGTCGAATACGAGTTCCGCAGTGCACCAGCGCTGCAGATACAGCTCAAAAAATCAATGTTGTGTTGGGGCCAGTCACTACTAAAGAACGCACGGTGAGTCTTTGGTTCCAAAGTTTCTGTTCTGGAAATTTTGATTTTTAAAGAACGAGCCCCGTGGACGGCCGGAAACGCAAGTCGATGATGAAGAATTGAAAACGACAGTGGAAGCGGAACCGTCACAAACCAAGTGAGAGTTAGCAGCAACATTCGGTGTAAGTGACGAAACAATCAATTCATTTGCGTCAAATTAGGAAAGTGAAAAAACTCGAAACTGAGTATTACATGAATTGAGCAAAGCTCATCAGCAAACACACGTTACGTTACTCAACCGGTACATTAATGAGGGAATTCTGAATAGTATCGTCACCCACTGTACTCTTCAGACCTTGCTCCAACTGATTCCACTTTTTTCGGAATTTAGACGACTTCTTGTTAGGAAAAACCGCCTTCAAAGAATTCATTGAATCTTGCTCCAAGATTTTTTTAAACTTCCGATAAAATGGCAGAAGTACATCAATAACATTGGTACATATTTCGATTAAAGTTTATTATTTCCAAAAAAAAATCGTTTTTATTTTTCGATATAGAACGACAATTCATGGGTAAGGACTTAATATTTGTAATGATGTTAATGTTCTTGAGAATGCTCTCCAAGGCAATTGAACCTCTGATTATTGAAATGGAATGTGTCTCATGTTTAGCTGAAATGAGGTATCACCGGATTTAAGGCCCAGTGACAGGCGAAACGCACTTCCAGTGAGGGCGATACTAGCATTCTTACAAATGAATATGCTATAAATTATGTATGGATAGGTGGCTAAAAACCCAAGATACGGTGTAAACTAACATTATACAGCAATATGTTCTATGTAATGAGAAATCCATGGATGACATTTGGTAAAAAGCTCACAAAAACTTTTCCTCTGCGTATCACAATAATTGCTATAAAGAAATAAAATGGAAAATCTATCGTTAATCTAAGGGTCAAAGAGTTAAATAATACACTAAATTCATTGGAAACCTTTGGAATATTATTAGATTTTACTAAAATTCTGCAAACATTTACTTCGGTAATTTATGCACAATTTTATTTTTTTGTTGAACTTTACTTGAAATCTAATGAATATTAAAGTACTTCCAACCCATTTAAATGACACGTCAACTTATTGATATATAAATTGACACTGGAGTATGTTATTTTAAACATCAGAATGTGAATATCATTATAGTAATTTTGACTAATTTTTATCAATTTTTCTCTGCATATATAACACGTGTATGATGAAACATTTGTAACTATACCTTTTATTTCGATTATGCGATGTCGTATTAAGGGTGGCACCCTCTCCATAAAAACTCTCCATGTATTGTGATATTGAAAAAGATATAGAGCGCAACCTCCTCTAGTTTATGATCGGGCGGGCGTCGCTGTAGTTTCTGATATACTTGAATTAAAGGTAAAATACGATTGCGATCTGGCTCGAACGGGTAACACATTGCAATTGCTGCCCAACGCAATTGTTCCGCACAGACAGCTGATGCCTGTGCCTGCGTTTATACTGGTTAAAAAGCACCAACACCCCATACGACCACGCCGTGGGTACATTGCGCCATACCACCCGGAGGAAATCGACGTTTCCGCACATCATTAACATATTGCGCGCGCGAGTAGGTACTTACATACGCACTCACCAAAGCTCATTGAAGAGTTCGAATGCAGGCCCCGTATGTAGGGCCAAGTGCGGGTACCGGCCATATTTGCGAAATATCAAAAAACATCGTCGCCCTTCGAAAAAATCCAATTGGGATCACATGCGATATCAGATGGTATCGAATCGACTTAGTATTTCAAATTCAGAAATCGCACGAATGAAGCATTTTCACCCGAAAATGCATTTGTCTTTTCTACGGGAACACGAAGGCTGACACTCCTGCTGCCGCATAACACTTCTAATAGGATTAACCCGTTGTCGTGTATTTCGGAGGCGCCGAAATAGTTTCTTTGCAACATCTATATCGTTTTGCATTTAATTTACAAGACACCCACACTTGACCCTCTTTTCTACCCATCAATCCTCTTGTTTGTGAGTACTTATTTATCTACATAGGAGAGCACATTGAAGAGTTTTAAAGAAGGCCCCGTATGGAGGATAAAGTGCGGGTACCGACCAGACAATGCATATTATCTTTTCAGACGCTAAATACGAACATCATCATCACCCTTCGAAAAAATCCGTCGGGAGCACATGTGACATCCGGAGTGTTACCGAATCGACTTTACGTTCCAAATTACAAAATCGGAGGAATGCATGCATCTCAAACCGTCTTTTTGTAACTATGACCGTGAAAGGATGACGACACTCCTGCTGCCACATAAACTCCTAATAGTATTGTTCCGGAGGGTGACGTTTTTCAGTGGCCGAAATGGATTTTTATGCACTACGTATTAATTATGTCCATGACGGTAAATTCACAATAGTATGGAGGTTTTCCATTGCATGCTATACCTACCGCTGTTGTAATGCCAGTTCTCCATTGTATTCTATACCGTTGTTGGAAAGCCATGACTGCATGCATTGCGCCGTTCCATGATCAGTCTAGAAACTAGGATCCCGCTATTTAGTCACATTCCACCTCTAGCCGGTATTGAGAAGCCAGCTGTTGTTTTCCAAGATGGGGTTTCATTTAGATTATTTAATCTACTAATGGATCTTCACCCAGAAGGGTCTATTTCCAAGATACTTGAAGTTTAGTGTCCTATTTGGATGGATTGGAAAATATTGAATCCATTCCTAGCAGTGCGATCCAAGGACCAATTTCGTTGGTAATACCAATTACTAAGATTTTAAGCGATGCCATGCCTGCGTGGGAGGTCAAGTGCGGGTATGAGCCAACATGCCAACTGACCTCCAATAGCACAATCAACCAAATTGATTTTATAACCCGAGTTTTCGGGCGTCAAATTAGTCCTCTTTCTAAAAAATCCTACTAAAAGTACTTGCAATTGCAGTAATATCAACGAGAATGGATTGAGAATAAAAATTGAGACTTGTTATCGCATGTACTTCTAATATAATTATTTCGAAACATGAGGTGTTCAGCGGCCGAAATGCCAAATTTTAAAAGACAATTTACGCGATTTCAATAGGTTGCCCAGACGGGCCATATGGTCTGATGCTCGTTTGTTTGTTTGTTTATCCGTCTGACGACTTGCCGTGTCCAATCTTAACTAAATTTGGTATGCAGCCTCCCTGTGTGACCCTAAGCACCACCAGGTGGAAGCAGATCCCGCACTCGTTCCGAGTCCCACAGATGCCGGCTGCCGCTAGTTTACTTGACCTTGAGAAAAATCTGACCAATAGGTAGAATAGCATATATGGGTATTTTTGGAATCGCAGTGTCGAGAGAAACTTGTTAGAATAGGTTTTAAGCTATTTTGGATATCAGGAGCTACCAGTCACGAAACGGGTCAAAGTTACCGATGTATATCGCTACTTTTTCTGTTTTTTTTTTCAAGCAGAAAAAGAAGGATAGGAAATCCTAAATTAAATGCAGGTTGTGTGTTCGATATCATTAAGTCCGTTCGATATCATAAGTTCGATATCACAGTATCATGACTGTTTATCTCATTCCCTGGCACATTGAAAATGTATTTGGGTAGCCTGTGGTAGGTTTGCCATGTCCAGCCATATCAAGTCTACAACCGAGGTTTCGGCTCTTTAGTCAGCATCTCGCTTCTAGTCGGTATTGAGAAGCCAGCTGCCTCTTCCGAATCTATATGATACTGCTAGAATTTAAGAAACATTCGAAACGGAAACGGTGAATTATACAAATGCATGAAAATACAGTGACGGGAAAGAATAAAAACAACGTTTTTCGCATAATAATAAGACGTAGATACGCGTACTGCCAAAAGTGTACGAAAAGAAAAAATAAAGTGCGCGGTTAGAAACAGGGTTGTCAAACGAAATTGTTATTCATATTTAATTAACGAAAAATGTAAAAAAGGAAATGAGATATCAAACACAAATTTTGCTTGCGCGTCGATGGCTTCGAACTTTCATTTCTCAAAAAAGCTCGAAAAGATACAGGCGTATGCAAAATCTGAAAGTTTGCCTTTTGCATATGTTAGAAGACTCTTTGAGATACTTAGAAACAAATGTTGCAGGTACATACTGTGGTCAGTTCATAGGTTCGTCATAGCTTTCAAGATAGTTTCAGCGTTCGCCGGATGGCCGGTTGCATGCGCCCGCCTATCTCAGTTTGTCTGGTGGTTTTAGACGCTTTCAGATTAGCGCCATTAGAAAGTCTCTCTCTAGAAAGTCTCTCTCTCGCTATCAGAGTAGCGCTGTGGTCAAACAAAGTATTTGGTTATTTTCTACTTTTTTTCAAGTAGAATAATCATCCATAATTAAAATTCTAGTAATCCCTTAAAAAATTCCCTAAAAAATCTACATTTTATTCTTTATTTCACTTCGGGAATCCATGACATTCCCTTGAATTAAAAACGTTAAACAGAGAGAAAAGAGAAAGGCAACAATTAATCCTTTATGTATTGAGGTGAATAATTCATTCTATAACTTATATTTCGACGTGGGAGAATAATCTTAAATTGTAACAGTCAATAAAGATAAAGATAAGTTCAAGTTCAAGTTCTTTATTTTCAATGACCCTATCTGGGTGTAGAAGTTGTATTTTCAATTAATGTTAAAAAATACTAATAAAATTACATGTCAAAAATACATATACAATTACAAAAAAGTCAATAAAAATCATATTAAAGAAATATAACCAGAAAAATATGAATTCAGAATTTCGGAAATTTAAAAAATTAGAAGAAAAAATAAAAAGCATCCAAACAGAATTTTAATGTAAAATACCTCAATTGTTATGAATAAAACTAATATCACTTACAATTTACTTATCACAAATGAGACTAATAACAAAAGAATTAACATGTATTACAGAAAATATAATCTATTAAATGTATTAGAATTTCTTTAAGGTCATATAAGCATTTCGCAAGTAAATATTTATTAGTTTCTTTCTGAACTTGTCATAATTTTGAATGTGTTTATATTTTCTGGCAATTTCTTATAGAAATTGAAGTTTATATAATGAGATGTCGCTGGCATTCTGAGGTTGATGGGTGCGACATTTGAACAAATTGGGATATATTCCTCATATCACGGGAAAGCGTATTGACGTGCGTTATTTAACTATTTTTGCTTTTATAGAATTTACATAAACATTCATAAACATATATGACAAAAACTGTGAGGATATATAGTGTTTTAAATAAAGGTTTACATGATTCACCTTGTCCTCTATGCCTCTGATTTGTCTCACCGCTTTTGTTTGCAGTATAAAAATGTCTTTTATATTTTCAGCATTACTCCCACAATAATATGAGACTGCCAATGCATAATATGCTCCAATGACTACTTTTTCTTCTATATTGTTCTTTATTTTATATATATTGTATCAAACGGGGGATAGCTTGGATTTAACCTGGTACTTGTGTACTTTCCGAGACACATCCTCATATATATGAATACCTAGGAATCTAGTAGACTACGCATTTTCTATGGTCAAATTGAGTTCTAAATAATTTTTTTTTCTTACTTGAAAAATTAATTAAGGTAGTTTTACAAATATTTAAAGACATTTTTTTGGTTTTAATCCAATCTTCTAACTCATGAACGGGAACGTTAATTCGTACTTCGATATTTGCTAATGTATCACTTTCAAGTATGTATTGTTGTATAGTCTGTGAATTATAGTACTTATTTCTAGTATTGAAGAGACATGTGGAGCAAAACATGTACTTATATTTATTAACACCATGCATATTTATCAGTAAAGTAATCGTCTATTTTATACCTAATATGCTTTTATACACAGCTTGTTTTTGATAAAAGACTTAAATGGTTTCCCCGGCAAATTTCCAGGAATTTTATTATTAAAGAGGATACACTGTCCCTTCCCTGCTTCTTTTAGTCGAATTTTGGGATAAGAAACATTATTTATATTTCTCGTATTTACATTGTGGTGGTCACTTACTTTTGTGACGTTTGTGAGGTTTTTGTGAATATACATTATATATGCAAACATAATTTGAGAAACGACTGTGAGGATATTAATTTATTTAAAAAGTTTTTGCAGTATGTTCCTACAACCTAGGCCAATAGTTTGGTAACACCTTTATCAATAAATTATCATCTTCTAATATTATTATTTTTTTTAATTTGTGTCAACCCTGTTTGGGATCGAGCAGCGCATCCCTTCTTCGGATAGCCGCCTATAAATCTATCAGGTGATTGTCGAAGCAATAAATTTACTGGGGAATTGGCATGCAAATGTCTAAAGGATGTACATGCTAAGTACCCGGCAATTGTTGAACTGGCTGGGGGGGGGGGGGGTATTTTTTGGAGCTCGGACCCCCGTATTTATCATCGTGGAAACACGGTGAAATGATTACACCTGATACTGCGCCATTTCTTTCCTTATTGTTTATTGCGGTAAGGTGGTTGTGCAAATTCGACAGATGTTAATATGTATTAGAAGACATTCTTCTTCTTCTCAACGTTCCACTTATATAAAGTCAATTATCGTCATATTTGACAAGGATTACTCGCCTATTAGAGTATTTTGGAGTCTTTTTAGAGAATTTTCTATTGTCGTTGTTGGACAGTCATCATCAGCATTACCACTACAACTCATTGCGCGTCTTAAGTTTCATCAAGAAACGTCCTCCATTGCACCCTGCCGTGGGCTATGGCTTTCTAGTTATTCACTCCAAGTGCATTTAGGTCTTTAACCGCAGTGTCAAGCCATTGCAGTTTTGGTCGTCAGGCTTTACGATTCCCTTCAGATTTTCCAGAAGAATGCGTTTCAACGGCTGCCTATTTTCCATCCTTTTCACACACCCTAACCACCTGAGCACACCAAATTTCAGGAATATCACGTTTTGCGTTTCTTTGTCTTCTCCACACGCGATCCTCCTGCACGGCACTGAAGAGCCTTTGGAGTATTTTGCGCTCAAAGATATCCAGTGCATTTTCATCCGCTTTGATAAGAGTGAATGAATGAATGAATGAGAATTCTTTATTGTATACAATAAAATATTATATACGATAGCCTGACTTATTAACTTACAATATATTACAGCTATATAAAGGTACATTTAAAATTTGCAACAATAAAGAACTATCCATAATTTTGATATAATATTTAAAAATAGGAAACATATTTATTCCTATATAAAAATATCTGTAAATAAAAATAATGGGCAGGGGGAAACCCAAGGGTTTCTCAAACGTCGGCCCATATGATTATTTTATTATATGTATGTAGTCTGGAGTATTTATGCTTATTTCTTGTATATTTGTATATACAGGATAGTCTAAAACAACTACCTGAACTGAGCATGTATACTATAAGAGATCCATTGTGCTACTCCTGTAGTGACCCCCTCAATGAAGAGTAGTTACTATCTGGATGGGTTCAAATGTCACTTCAGAGATTAATATTATGACGTCCCAAATGTCCTTCCATGTCCTCTCAAAATGCTATGGGAGAACAAGCTCTCCAAAAACTTTGTGTGTTTGATATTTTCCCATTCGATGTTACAATAAACACGATTAAAAAAAAATAAATGAAATTCAAATAATTTTTTGTCCTTGAAGTTCATCTTAGCAGACACAAACCACTTCGCCGCGAGTCGCTTACTGCAGTTCATCGCGCAGTTCAGCCTTTCGACCGATAGATGGCATATAGTTATATTTAAATGCCTATAACAGTATGTATAATGTATTAGGATGTTCAAGGTAGATTAAAACAACCAATCATTGTAATTTATATTTATTTTTTTGTTATTTCCACCGTTTATTCCAGTTTAACCTCTAAAAATACAAAAAACTGATTTTATGGGGACACTTTGTATGGCAGATACCCCAATTTTTATGGAAGGTACCCCAACCGTAGGTTGTACAGACCCGAAAATCAACTGGGCTCTGTGCATTGGTCATACGCCACCATAATTCCAAAAATACCCATATACTATATGCTTGCTCTACCTACCTATTGGTCATATACGCCTCTGGCTGCACCCCCACAGGATCCTAGAAATCGCCTCATTAAATACAAGTACGACGTCAAATCATAACGTATACATATTACATTTTTACCAAATTTACTGTCAATATTCCACAATTAAAATTTAAAATTCAGCAAAGGTAATCGCAGTCACGAAGTTCCTGTTTCACAGCCACTTAAGTCGCCGACAACCTAAAGTTAATTACGCCAAATGACCATCACGTACTTCGAGGGCGAAACGGGAGGGGGGGGGGCGAGAAAGAGTTCGCTTTTTTAGCGCCTCTTGCTAGGCTGAAAGGGGGTGAAAAAGGGGGAAAGGGGGCAAATGGGGCTGAAACGAGCGAACGAGTTTGCCATTAATTAGAGATGTTAAGCGCCGATCGGCTCCGACAATTTAACCGACTTTTTTTGCTGTGGTTTTATGAAGCAGACCGTAACTTTGTAGGCTCAATATAGCACTCTTTTCTAGATTATAATACGTTGCGCTAATCGTTTCATAAAATATGCGCTGTAACAATACGTCTTGTTTTTTAAAAATATTTTTAAATTATATTTGGTACATTTGGCTACGTTGTTAAAGATGTTATAAATTAACTCGGAAAAATTGAACATACAAATGTGGCAAATGCCCAGTGCCCACCTAAGTAAGACTGTACTGTTTCGTGTCTAGATCGGTCAGAGTAAATTCCTAAAGTACTTAATGTAAATTTTGATATAATAGCTAGTTTGGCATAAAGCCAAGTAGGTAATTTTAATTGTTAGTTTTGGCATGGAGCCAAGTAGGTAATTTTAATTGTTTTCCGAGATAATACGTTGCGCAGTTCTCGAAAAACATACATCAGTCTGCGTAATCGATCAGAAAGTTGAATTATATGCTTAGACCAATTTAGTTTAGAATCCACATTTATCCCAAGATGTTTTATGTTTTCTGCAGCACTTAGTCGTTCACATGAGAATGTGCAGTTGTTAATACAAATGTGGGAGTGAATTTTAAAAGAGCTAGGGATATCAACTGATCATAAACTGAAGTTCATTACTTTCGTTTTTGACGAGTTTAGTGTTAAAATATGTCTATTTAGTCACCCACTATCTATATCTAGACTCTTTTTTAATGTGAGTGTGACTTCTGCTGAATTAGTCCCTTCCGTTAATGCGATCGTGTCGTGTGCGAATGAGACGACTTTTGTATTAATTTGAAGTTCGCATAATTCATTAATATGTAACAAAAACAGGAGTGGCCCAAGCACATTCCCTTGTGGTACTCCGTGTCTTATGTCGAGTTTCTCACTGATTTGTATATTTATTACTGTTACTTGAGATCTGTTTTCCAAGTAACTTCTTAACCATTCCATGCATACCCCTTTAATGCCAATTTTGTTTTTACAAAGGATCGAGTGTGATACAGAGTCAAATGCTTTTGATAGGTCGAGGAACACTGCCATACCTTTTTTCCCTTATCAAAATTTACTGATATATATTGGCTGATGGTGTTAATTACATCTTGCGTTGGTCGATCTTTTCTGAAGCCAAATGCACCTCTACCTCCAAGTGTTTCATAAACGTCTTTTTGTATTTTTTTGCAAACGATATTTTGTAGAGGTGTCGGTCGATAGTTCACTATATCTTCTTTGTTGCCATTCTTAAATTTTGGAATAAACTTTAACATCTTTAGTAAATGAGAGAAGGTGCCCGATTGGAAACGTATATTTACTAGGTATGCGAGATGTCCAGAAATAAACTCCGCTGCAAGTATGAAGTGACTTGTCCATATAGATACCATTTAGTCCGGGTGGAGAATTAGGTTTCAGATTTTATAATATGTTTGCTTGTGTTTAATTGGAAAACTTTTAAATGGCCTTAGTTTTGCATAATATATATTAAAATGTTATATATCACACGCTGTAAATTTTCTGAAAAATAAATAAATAAATATTGGCCATTGTTATACAGAAACCACTAAACCCACAAAATAACGATTTATTAATTTGTCTTCTTCTTCGAGTGTCATGTCCGATAGCGACCGTAGGCGACCATGGGTGCGATTCTCATCTACCTAGTCTGGAAAGAGATTATATGCTCTTGACTTGATCGGAGTACCACACCATTCCTCGATAAAGGAGAAAAAAGTCGCTTAAGGTATGCAAGCCCCAAATGGATTCCAGGATCATATTTCAAGAGCCGTTATTGTAGGATGTGGCTTTATTTACTAAATAAAATAGTTCGATTTTATCACCTGTATCATCCCATTTACTACAGCACGTTGACACCACCATGCAGTTCCACTTTGCAGATGTAAAGTAGTGAAAACATGTGAACCTGAATCTCAACATAGTGATAGAAAAGGATGAAACGTAAGCTTCTGCCTTTAGGACATTAGAATCCACAACTATATATTTGGAATAGTTTAGTTCCGTCATCAATCCAGCCGTTACCAACTGCCTCCGCTGCGGTTAACTTTTTAAAAGTTCTTCAAACTTTGCTTCATTCATTCGAAGATGATTGATGTATGATTCTGGATCCTCTTCTGCCAATTCTCTTAACAGACTGTGTGAAGCTCCCAACTCTTGTCCTCTTATATCCATGGTTGCATCCACCAATATCGTCGATTTCTTCACTTGTTTTGATAATTGTTTAATTAAATTATCACAAATTAAAGTAATTCCCAAACACATGACCCGACTCGAGATCTTCTGAGTAACAGCAATTCCTTCATTTATGCACTTTGCAATCAAAGCGAACCGTGTAATATCGCCATTTAGTTGAACCTTGTAATATCGCCATTCACACACCAGCGATTAGAACCTATTCTGCGTGAAAGAGATGGTTATGTAAAATGTGTGTAAGAGCTGCTCGCCTCTTGATTGAACTGGACTGCAGGTTCGGCTAAGAACCAGTGAGATTTTGGAAACATAGTGAACTTTGAAGCAACAACAGCTGACCTAGAGACCATTGCATTTGCAAGATATTCAGAGCCATGAATGATATTGATATCGAATATGAAATTTGATAGTGAATATTGCACAAGAGGCCGGAAAGAGATATATACTGACTTAGAAACAAAATCCAAATAATTCATTCCATTTTATAAAACTTGTATTGTTTGAAACAAATTCATTGGTATGCAATATGCCTGTCACTACAGGCATATTGCATAACATATTGGAAGTGCAGTTCACTAGCTGCACTTCCAATATGTTATAGAGCCGTTGCTCTATAAATAAAGGTGGACCTCCGACAAATAGTCCCCCCCGTATGGATGTTCTCACTGCTACTTGTTTTAAAAGGATTATTGGTGGTAAGCCCAATTTTTATAACTATTAATGTTTTGGTGGGGTCTTCTCGTAGCACTACCAGTGGCATCTAAATATGCAAGCCTCTGTACAACCATTATTTTTTTTACATCGGTTCGAAGATCACCACTAGGCAACTATATTACGGACTCTATAACATAGCATTTGGTCGTATGACAGCCTTGTTCAGCCATAGTGTATTTTGTAGAAGGATCCCATGTCTCACCTATTATCCTTCGACATTTTACCCAATGTGCTTTCCCTAGTAAAGCTTACTATTTATAGTTATAACTAAGTATTCTACCTCTTTTGAGATCTTTAGCAACACACCAAAGTGTTTAGAGGCTCCAGCTCTCCGTCCCTCTTTTCCTCTCTTCTCCGTTAAGAGCAGACGCTCCGCTCCGTCTTCGAAGGGTTTACGGAGATTATTAACAAGTGCGATACTCTGACGAAACAATATCTCGATTATTAAAGAGTGACACAAACGAGCCATGGATTGCATCATGCTTCCAAACACACCTCTATCGAAGGAAAAGAGATAGAAAACGAAAGGTTTGTTGCTCATCCCTAAAATGTAGTTGGCGGGACACATTACGATGAATGAATAATGAATATCAGAAATTTAATAAAAAACTGGGGCAGGAGGAAAACCCAAGGGTTTGTCAAACTTCGGCCCATATGATTATTTTCTTGTATGTATGTATA
>JAOPUG010000168.1:6073586-6093241 GCA_027564375.1 Micropterix facetella
CGTTGCTATATATTTAGCCACTGCCGTCTACCTAGATGGCATATCTGCTGGATTTAAACAAAGTATTTTAAATTTCAAAGAGAATTGGACTTTTGTAAAAAAAAATCATCGAAAGGATCAAGACGTTTTGTGGCGTGCCGCGCACCCGCGCTCGTCGGGGTAATAATAAAAAAAGCATAATATAACATTGAAGTACATTTAGCTTTGGCGTAGGCAGGCCGGCCGCGGAGCATTTTTTAAGCCCGCGACATTTGAAAAAAATCACTTGCCTCCATTGCACATGTTTCGCGCGCAAATTTTTAAATCCACTAAAACCAAAAAAGAAAGTGCTCCTGCGCGCGTTTGCTTGTGCTTGTGTGTGTGAGAGAAAGAGAGATCTTCTTCTTGTTTGAGTGCTGTCGCCGGCGGCGATGACGGCCGGCTGGCATGTACAGTAAGTTTTAGTGACATTATTATAATTTCACGTAAAGATGTATTTAAGCGTAATCTTTCACATGCGGTTTAACCATACATAATTGAAACTGTTCGCGCCAAAGCACACAAAGCATTAGGTTTCGTTTTAAGAAATTGCTTATATTTTCAAAATCCATAACCGGTAAATCAGCTATATATTACATTGGTAGGATTATATTGGAATAAACGTACAACGTGTCATTAGAAAAGAAACCAAAATTAATTTATTCAGTTTCAGCCTATTCAAAGTCTAATAAATCCAAATTTTATTCAACGGTTTTTCTGTTAGGTAGCTTAGGATTGACTGAGCGACGCCATATTATTTCGTTTTTTTTTTCAGTTTCATGTTTATGTAAAATAGCAAATTTTGTTTAATTTATAGCGATTTGTGTGTGCTGCTATTAAATTTTATCAAGAAATTGAAAAGTAATAGCGATGACACATTTCGGAGCATTTAGCCAGAAAATGCTATAATCTCCATACACGGCTTGTTTAAGCACCTACATACTCAAAAAGAGCCATTGCCTAAATTAATTTTAAAACCGGACGTTTCGGCCGCTAAATACAATAAAAACTATTAGGAGTACATACGATAACAGCTGGCTAGACTACATGAGGAAGCTCAATTTTTTCGCTCGAGCCGTTTTTATTGAATCTTCTGTTCTTGCATGCACTCCTAGGAGGAAACGAAAAGTCGGTTTTATAAGAGATTTTGAATTGTTGTTTCGTACCATTACTGGACTATGCGCCTCATCACTTATAATCTAAAAATAATAAGTATTACCTTAATAATTCGTCCTTGGCTCGCACTATTTACTTAGGAATAAATTCAATTGAAATGAAATTAATTTATTACCATTAAATTATATACTAGTTTTTGTATTGACAGCATTGGTAAGCACATACAATTAATAACATTGGTAAGTATATAAAAGTAGCATATAAAAAAATTGAGAGATGGACATTTTTTTAGATTTTTTTAGAAATGACAATCTTAAATAAAAATGGATTCATTACTTTCCAGTTCATCCAAATGGGACAGTCAAAATTCAAGTATCTGCGAAATAGTCATTGCAAGTAGATAGTCCATTAGTAAATTAAAATAAACCAATAGCCCCATCTTGAGAACTGGCAATCGGCTTCTCTGACTAAATCATGTGTTCTATCTAGACTGTATTATGGCAATATGAAGGCAAAGGAAAGCCATGACGAGTGAATAAGATTAGATAGATCAAAAGCCCAGCATAGAGAGTCAAGTACCGGCACCAAGCAGCTGCTTCGACTGTTAAATCGTTATCCTTCGAAAAATCCATTAGGAATATATACATTAGGGTCAATCAATAGATTTCGCTTTGCAAATTCTATATATTAGATATACAAAAAAGGGGAAAAATATGAAAGCAGCAAGTTTCATCCTCTCATTTAGACGCTTGAAAATTATTATTCCTACTATAACATGTGCTCCTAATGTGTTTTTTTAGAATAGTGACGTAGTGACAGTGGCTGAAACGTCGGATTTAAATGAAATTTTGCACAATTGTCTGTGTTGATCGACCAGTTAGTTGTCAAGCGGGTGCCTGACAACTATAATCTGGTCGATCAACACAAACAATCGTGCAATTCTGTGCGGGTGCAATTGGCCCTCCATGGGGAGTTTTTGTTATGCTCGTAGTTCTACAACTCTCCGGTATGATTTTCTACACCCTCTCCTTCCCATCTCCTTCGCCCTCTCAAAGGGAGTCCAAACCCGGAAGAGATAATAGTCAGGTCGCACCTAAAGATATTGCGATCATACAATACATAGGTGACAGGGTCGTTATTATTATATTAATTGCCGTATTTCCACACTGGTCGTTTTGAACGTCGATAACTTCGGTTGAAGTTGGAATTCCATTTTTTTTTATTCAAAGCAATGTTGCTTTATTGCTCAGATATTTTCATGCGAGCAATCGTGGAATGTTGCAATTTCACGTTATTTTCAAATATGAAGTGATGCGCCGGTGTTATCTGTTACAGCTTCTTGTGTTTCGTCACAATGGTTAACGTAACGTAAAATGGTTAATGGTTAACGACAAGAACTACAAACAAAGATGGAAAAACTCGTGATCCGAGCCTGGTCAATCGTTTTTCGTCACTGCTTCTGCATGACAACGCACGGCGACACACACACACACAACAAACAGTCGCAAAGTTGTAGGAGTTGCGGCTGGAGACTTTTCGTCACCCTCCGCACTTCGCCAGATCTGGCTCTAACAGACTTAAAAAATGAACACCCGACAGGCACTGAAAAAATAATTGCAAGCATGCATTGTTTCCTAGCCACGAGAGGTTAACAACAGAGCAACTCAATAAAATAACAAACTGCGTAGATGATAGGGACAAATATTTCAATAATCAAATTTATATTTCATATATATGTTTTGGTTTTATATTTCTTTTGTCATGGTTACTATTTAACGCTATATTCCAAAGACATTCAAGAAACTTAATGAAAATAATGTAATAAGTTAAATTGCCGGAGAAATAGAAGAAATCCTTGACGAATTCCACATGCGTATATTAGCTGAAATTATGAATTATATGTCAAACTGTACACAAACAAGTTTTCTGATGCTCGCGCAGTGCTATGAATTGCAATTTGTAATGCATACTGTGTCCTCACAAGTTGTCTGATAATATAATCACTATAAGATGGTAATTCAACATGGGAATTGCTTATTAATATGTAATAAGTATATTCACACCATTATGTGTAGTTTATATAGGCATTTCAATCCACGTCCATTTGTACCTTTGCACCAATATAGCTAGTATTCAAAAATAGCTAGAAGTTTTAATTAATTGTGAATATTTTCTATTTTATTTACATAGTTCGCTATATTCTGCACAAAATACGATGTATCCCCCAATGTCAACAGAATCTGTTTTTTTTAGTTTTAGTGATAACTCTTCAGGGTCAACTCAGAGGGATACAAATCCAATACAAAATATCTGCATCGGTGTGGAGCTCCGACACATACTTCTAGACAAGGACCTTTCGTGTTCCTTCGCACGTCGTACGTCAGATATACTGAAATATTGAGATATAAATATACTGAAATTATGATAACCTGCTGCTCTCTATCCCTGGCCACAGAAGTGACTTTTTCTCGTTCTATATCACCGTGCATGGAGCCCGTCTCTGGAATATGAATTATTAAAGTTGTTTTATTATTTATTCTTCCCATTACCTAGGGCCGCTTACTGAAGAAAGTTGACATCCGTATCCAGACCTTGGACAAGAAATTGCATATTGCATCGCTCTGTATAAAGATAACAAAGGGCAACGATGCGTTGTGCAATATGCTATACAAATAAGTGCGAGTAAAAAGCCAATGGCCTCAATGTACACGAGGGCCAGATAAATACGGCGATCAGTGAATGTGAAACTTTCTTTTTTTTTTTAACAAAAATACGCATGCGTATTTTCTAGCACAATACCAGCGACGGATGATCAGGAAGACTAATAAACATGGTGAAGCTTTCAGTGGCAAATGTCAAATATGCTAAAGTGCAGAAAGAATTGACAGAACCAGTACTCTTCTATACCTTAAATAGGCTACATGGTGATGCATTGGCATGCATGCTCTTAAGAAGGCAATACGTAACTCTGGTATTAATACTACCGTACAACTATTGGCGTATATGGACTATATTTAATATCAGTGCGCACTTTTTGCAAGCACTAAACGAAGCCTTTATAACAATAGACAAAACAGCTTAATGTATGGACATGAAGATAAATTAAAAAAACAACAAAAACATGGCTGCCCACGTTGAAAGAGTGAACCCTGCTCAACTTTTGGTAGTAGGTTTCGATACCTTTGAACCTGATAAGAAATTCACATCCCCCGGCATTAATTACCAGTGATAACAGCACCAGCGAAGAGAGGAAATTAATTCTCGTGTGCTATCCCGGCGAACATAGCCAGCCCTCTATAAAACACCATACAGACCTAACTTTCGATTCAGCAACATGAACTCTTATCAAATCGGAGAAAATTGCATTAGTTGTCTTTTGACGCCAAATACTCCGCAGGGTCTTCGGTGCCGTGCTGGATGATGGCAGTTGGAGAAGATGAACAAATAAAGAAATTCATATGTTATATAAAGTTGTGCATGTTGTGAGATTACTGAAATTTGGAAAGCTAATATTGTTAGAGTATGTGGAAAGGATGGAAAATAAACATCAGTTAAAACGCACCCTTTGTGGAAAACTGGAGAGCATCATAAAATCGGACGATTGATACTGCAATTGCTTTATTCTGCAGTTAAAGATCTAAAAGCAGTTGGGGTGCAAAACTGGAAAAACAAAGTCCAGTAAAGGGTGAAGTGGAAGAAGATTCTTGAAGAAGCCAAGGCTCACAATTAGATAATAATACGGATGATCGGGGAAAGACAATTCTTTGCAAAAAAAAAATGTATTCCAAAGCTATTGCAGCAATTCTTGACCTTTCAATTCAAACTCGTGATACTCCACAATGCATCCACTCGAGAAAATCTCTCCGAGATCTTTCAATGGAAAACAGGAAGACGTCTACGTCGAGATTTACAAACCTAAAACGTTCCGTCAAAACAAATAGTGGTTTCTCATACATTATTTAGCTGCACAATCGGTCACGTCCACTCCGCAGTCGCTGCAATTATTATTTAAAGCGTTCCGCTGGAAGTGGAATTGCATGTGCATGATATTTTAATATTTTACAGCGGAGAGCGAACCTAGGTTAACCCACCGTATGCATTTCCTGCGAGATGAAGTAATACATCTGTTGAATAGGTAATTTGATGTTTTGTCTCGCTAAAATATTTTCTTTCTGTGTTTCGGCTCCTTCTGATATTTTGCGATATGCTAAAGCATCATCATTAGCGCTAGAACTAATCATGACTCTTGGATTCGTCAAGAATCTTCTGAACTTCCATCCTATCCTGGATTTTGGTTTTCCAGTTGTTTACCCCAAGGGCAATTCGGTCTTTAACTACAAAATCAAGCCTTTGCAGTTTTGGTCGCCGCCCAACTTAACGATACCCGGTTTAACACAAAGCATACGTTTCAACGGCTGTTCATTTTCCACCTTTTCCATATACACTAACCACCTGACACTTACAAGTTATAGGCACAGTTCTCATTTGTTCGTCTTCTCTACACGCCATCCTTCTGCACTGCACTGAAGGTCCTGAGGAGTATTTTGCGTTCAAAAACATCTAGTGCATTTTCATCCGCTAACGTTATGTTTTCTTCAGATTTTCCTTTGACTCCCTGGTCAAAATTTGCAACCCTTCCAGCTTTTTTTCGATTTGGAGCTTTTATTTCGCATCTCATTAATCTGACAACTTCTACTTTTTGGGGTTCCATGTCCCAACAACGGACGTAAGCCACCATGACTCCGTATTTCTTTCAGGTTTATTGACTCCAATTGAGAGATGAAACAAAGTCCCTGCATAGAGGGTCAAGTGTGCGTGTCAGGTAACTGTCAAATCGATATATTTAAGGCGATCGTGCAAAAATATCTAATAAAACCCGATATTTCCGCCATTAAATCGTTATGTATTGCAACAATCTTATTAGGAACGCATGCGACAGCAGAATATGCCAGCCTTCATATGGAATACACATTCCAAGATACAACGAAAGAGAAAATGAGTACAGCCGTTCAATTTTCGAATATAGTGATTTAATGTTGATGTCTCCTCTTTCCATTGTGCCCCCAGTAGAATGCCCAATTTTTACTACTCCTCCAGGTTCCTCTTCTATCTGTAACATTTATTTCCTATTTTATTAATCGTGACCTACTTTTTGAGTTACCGTGTCCAATATCTGACTTAACCCTTGACTTCATTGGAAATTGAGAGAGAAAGACCCCGCGAGATCAGGCAACTAGCCTAATCGATGATACATTTAATGAAATTTCCTTTAGAACTAGATGCCAAATCGTCATCGCTATTAAGGGCACATGAAAAAACAGGGGAAATCAATGTTAAATAATTGACTTCACTATGAAATCGAACTGATGTAGGTTCTCGTTTTCTCTTTCGAGGCATCTTCGAATGTCTAGGTCAATAGGAACATAAATTTTGGCGCCTTCTGCTATCACATGCACTCCTAATATTTTTTTTTGCGATGGATGACGATCTAGCGGCATTGAGGGGCAGACCGTCCCTACCCCGACATCTTTCACTTCTGGAAAATCATTTCAACCCTTTTAAAATAAACGACATCAATTTAGGTTGTGCTTTTAGAAGACTAAAAGACCCCGCGTGAAAGGTTAATTTCGAGTGACTGAAATTCATACATTCATTGAAATCGTGCAAAATTAATTTTAAACCCCGACGTTTTCCGCCGCTGTTAAATCGTCATTTTTCGGAATAGTCTTATTAGGAGCGTATGCGATAGTATTTGAGTTACAAATCCGCTATATTCGAAATTCAACACGATGTAATCTTCGAGCGTCTATTCTGTAGAAACTTGAAGCTCCTGCTATTGTATCCACTCCTAATAAGATTTTTGCCAAAGCTATTAAGGATTTAGGTTGAAACGTCGGATTTGAAAAAAATAATTTACGCGATCACATTCAATGTATCGAATTGACAGTTGCCTGATACCCGCACATGACCCTACGTGACTCGACGTGGGTCCTTCGTCCTGTTTAACTTCCTAATGTTATGTAAGGTACACGACTCTCTTTTATCAACTTGGGAAAAGAAGGATAAGAAATCCTTTATGTATAATTCCTACAGATTGTGTGGTCTGTATTGGATGTAGGTGACCATGCCTGCGTATCTTACTCTCTGGAACATTGGGATGTTGGTTTTACTTTGAGTTAGTATATTGGTTTTACTTTGAGTTCACGCCCCTGTTGGAAGCCGAGCTAGTGGATTCTATTGCGGCGTTCCACATCAATGATTATTTCCCATTTCTAGGGAAATAAAATTGTGTACATTTTGAAAAACTTTTATCGATTGGAAAGGCGAAGGCCGGTCTTTGTAACTGCAATCGGTTCTTGACCTGGCAAAGTTTATTTTTATCAGAGTAAACACAAACCATAAAAAAGATTACGTATGTACGTACAGGCATATGTACATATAGTACATGCGTATTATGTTGTGTTTATTATCACTCAAGTTTCATGATCATACGTAATATTTTATATGTAGAGGTATTGCGTGTAAAGGAACGATTGCCTGAAGCAACTGGCAAAGGAGAACAAATAACGCCGATGATGGTGCTAAGGCACAAACGTGTAAAAAATTACAAAAACACTGACAACCTTGCAGAGAAGAAAGCCAAGATGACTGTGATATTTGCTCTTTTTTACAAGATAAAACCGTTTAATTTCATCAACTACATCAGTCCACTTAGTACAGTAGATTGACACCACCATGCAATTTCATCAATCCAGCCATTATTAACAGCATTTATTACTAGTTCTTCGATAGAGACTATAAACGGGATGTTTATTGAAAATGCATATCCTAAGAGCCGCCATTCCCATTAGGCTTTAGCGCTAAATAGGAACAATCTACGCATGCTGGTGAGGGCACTCACGGGGCATTGTGGCCTAAACAGACACATGTTCAACGTAAAGCTTCGGGACGCCAACGTGTGCCGGTTCTGCCAAGATGCAGAGGAAACTTCCGTGCACCATGTGTGCGAATGTGGCCCGCTAATGTATAAAAGAAACACCTGCCTGGGTGGCTACGACCTCTATCGCAATCCAACGCCAAAAGCTTACTGCGATTCTTAAATGACGCAAAGCGTAGCACGGAACTATAGTAGGTGGCGATCACAATTGACCAGAAATGGTCGCAGTGGTACAGTCTTAATAAACCTTCAAAAATCCCTACACAACAAAATAAAAACGAGCCACCATTCATTGACCGTTTCTTGACAGATCTGGACCAAGCAAGAAACAGTGAGCCTCAAAACGGCATTTGGAAACATCATGGAAAAAACAGCTGACCTAGAGACCATTCGCAATATATTCAGGGCTGTGAATGATAGTGAGCTCGTATCGCAAATTAGAACGAAACGAGATAAGGACTGGCCTAAAACATCTCATTATATAGAACTGACTTTATTGCCAATACATTTGTTTTTGTTTTATAATAGCCGTAAGTTTCCTTAACAATAATAATAAATAAAAAATATCAAAAATAGAGAAAAAACTTTTGCGAAGATGGCCCGAAATAGATGGCAGGCCCACCTCATTTCCACTGTCGGCAGACCTTTGCAATTAGGTCCTTACTTGTATAATTATAATACCCTTTTTCCACATTGGGCCATTTTGAACTTGGATTTCAACTTCGGCTTGAGTTGTAATTCCAAATTAAAATCAATTTTACTTCAAAACCATGTTATTCTTTTTTCTAATTAATTTATCCATTTCTCCTTCTGTCGTTTGTTATTACGCGCATATTTTCGTGTGTGTACCACGGAAAGTTGAAAAATCATTTTATTTTCGAATGTGCGGTTTTGCGCCGTTACATTACATTTTTGTCATTATTTATCATACTTTTTTTGATATAGTACCAAATCGCATTGCGTTTATGTACATACTCTTCATACAAAATATAATATTATGTACATACTTGTTTGTATAAAAGGTTTTTCCTTAATGTTCCTTACAAGTAGTAAAATATAGTTTTAGATTATATAATTAAACATGTTGTTATACTTGGCGTGAAATATTGTAGAAATGCTCCATGGGCAGTTATAATGTCGTAAATCGACATATTATAAACAATAAAAAAATTGAACATTGAATTGCTACCTACGTTAATTAACTCATTCATTTAAAATGACAGAAACACATTGATAATATAGGTCAACATTTCAAGTAATTCAAATATTTTTCATACAAAATATTTGATTTTAATAAGTATCCTTTATTGAATGGCAATTTCATAGGTATCTAATTTTCTATTTATTCTAATTTATGGAAAGAGTGATATGCTATTTTTCTTTCCGTCTTGTAATAAACAGCGAAGATCTTATAGCAACAATGTTTCGCTCCATTATACATATGTCCATATCAGTAAGATGGCATATGTGCGGTTTGAAAAGAAAATAAAATAAAAGAACCGAAGTGACTCGGTGCACAGTTGCCACTGATAACAATTATTATTACACACACTACCGACACAGGTCGATGAACTTTTTTTAATATCCAATAAACGAACGCGTCAGCACGGCGACTCATCTGGCGCCCACGTTGCTCGTAAACATGCAGCATTTTACAGCTTCATCATCATCATGAAGTGCTATCTCCTATAAATGAATCGTGCCGACGGGCAATCTATATAATCCGGAATCAATACATCCATCATCTGCAAACAAGATATGCCCGATGACTTTAAAACCGAAAACACAGAATGTTTAAAAAATATGGTGAACTGGCTGAAATAATTAAATTCGAAAGTGAATGCCGAAAACGCTGAAATAATTACATATCATCCAAGATAACTGCAATCTCATATCATAGTCAAATGAAGTATAATACAGTAATTTGAAATAATGTAAGCCGGACCTTAGGACAGATTTTGATTCTATTTTTAACCAATTTAAATATATTATATTTAATTTTTCTTTTGTTATATCTTGAATTAATTATTATACACTTATAAGGAAAACCTTTTAGTGCGAATGCTCGCACACAGTTTAAAAATATAAAATATATGCTATGATAAAACTAGCCTGATTTGTTCCGGTGCTTGGGTAGGGTTGACTTCTAGCTAGACTATTGGCAGTTCCACATGATCTTCATGTATTTCTCGCACTCACATCTCTAAAGTCTGGACGTTTTTGAACATGGTTTTACTTTAGGGTCTACCGATTTTACGATTCTTTCCAGGTTTTCCGCAAAGAATGCATTTTGACGGCTGTTCATGCCCTAACCACCTGAGCATTCCTATTTTCAGGTATCTCATAACATGCACACCATTGTACAGATTATTTGTTCGTCTTCGCCACAAGTCCATATTTCTGAAGAGTAAGTTAAGACTGGTCTGATGTGTGTCTCTTTTGGAGGGTTGTTTTCATCCTCCGGGACAGCAGATGAAATTTCATTTTAGACGGGAACTCGAAGTCTATTTGCAGTCATTTTAAACATAAGTTTAAGTAATTAGTAATTTTCCTAGTATTAAGTAATTTATGTAAATTTCTTAATAAATTCAAAAGTATACAGACCAAAAACCAAAAGTTGTGCTGGGTTCTCTCACTCAACTTGGTTAGCGATGTATTTGGTTTTCTACTAGTTTATCTTTATATGCATATATTTCGCTGCGCTGTCCAATGCTGAAACTGTAGAGTTTGTGGAGAGCGTACAATGATATCAACATCATCAGCATACGTCAGCAGTTGTACCGACTAATTGAAGATGGTACCGGCAGTATTAATAACAGAGGTATAGACTTGTTAAGAGTCTTATTGAAGAGTATGTATGCCAATACATTTTTCTGTCGCAGCCTGTTGGCGTAGAAAGGTTCTGACAGGTCTTTCGACACTCTTACGTAATATTTGTGATTAAAAGTTTAACCATGTTTATCCGTTCATTAGCTTATGCAGGTCTTTAATTATACATAAAACATTTATGCGTTAACTGAGTCATAGACAGATTTAAAATCGATAAGCAGGTGCTGTGTTTCGGCCTTAAATGCTCTAACTTTCTCTAGGACTGTCAAAGGTAAATATACAGCTGTCGCATGACTTACTGCGTAAGCTGGAGACGATTAATCGCACACAATATTAGATTTATTTTCCATTTGTATGTCCATTTAGGTCTTCTTCATATCTGATTGGCTTGAATTTACTTATGTAGTTTTGATGATACTGGTTAAATTTATTTGTTTAAAATATACAACGTGTCTGAATACAGACAATGTTGAATGAGTTATTTTAACATAACTCGGGAAATACTGAACGAAACCCTTATAACAAACCATCGGTTATTGCTTTAGTTTCACGGTGTTTTTCTTCGAACTATAACATTTTCTAGGACTCTCGAAAAGTTGACAGCCGATTTTGATTTATTAGCTTTTAGTAGATTGGAGTAAAGCTTGTGTCTCATACATTATTTCCTATATGGCTATTGCCATCGTCAAAGGTTTCGTATCTTACCCATTACTGTTTTTAAATAGCCAAGTTTTTTTCTGGCATCTATCCCTGCGATCAGAGTCCGTGACAAAGTGACGTGACTTTGAAATCTCCATCGCAATATCAGGAGTGTATGCTGCGTAAGAAGTATCTTCTCGATCATCTATACTCGCGCTCATTGTCAGAAAACAAGAAGTCACATTTTGAATTTGGAATATTCCTCATCGCATACATGTCTTTCTTTCTCGCAAGAGTCTGAAGGCGGCTGATATGGCTCTCCAGAGCGCCTGGTATCTCATGTACTCTTGATATACAGAATTTTGCAGGACTATTATACAAATATCTCCCGTGCACACATTACATTTGTAACATCTACTTACAAAACATACAGCACATACTCGCTTGTGAGACGAGGGCGTTATTACACTACCAAATTGAGTGTCTCGCCTGCATAATGAATAAGGCACCGCTTTAAAAATAGCCCTGTTGTAAGTCGCGCTGCTGGCATCGTAACTGACCTGGGTCAACTGGACTTTCATCAAGCGAGTCGTATCCGATCGGTGCGAGATTGCTATGCGATTTTGATGTAAAAAGAAAATAAAATGGAAAAAATACCAGAATGACGCTGAGACTCCGTTTTTTAGGGTTCCAGTCTGTATGTCACCGTATTTATCGAGGATAGTTTAAACGTTATAGTGACAGGAAAGAGGCATTTCTCGTGAGGGTTACATAACCATTCCTACAAATGATTCTGCTGTAATTTATAAGCGCATAGTACGTAATCGAAGACTATTGCAGTTGTTTGACTATATAAATAAGATAAACCGAATTTACCGTGTGAAGCAACCGACGTTGTCGCTACTGTGCAGATTGTAAAGGTAGTGGGATGGCGGGTTGGGCGCGCGCGAATTTTAAATATATCAAATCCCCATTGTGCTATCCAAAGAACCATTTTACTTTCCCCGATTATCCGGGAAGCCATTGAAATAAGAAGAACCCCGAAATTCAATAGAGAAGACGGCTTCAGACTCTCTACTACGTGGAACACTCTTCTCAATGTCCAACGCCGAGCACAAGGACGTAACACAAGTTGTGAACGGCAGATTTTCAAAATTCGCGCACGCCGAAACCTCCACCCCACCACCGTTATAATCTGCGTAGTAACAGCAACAGTTTTCCGCCTACCTGCAGAACAACTGATGACGACTGACTGCACTTCAGTCAATCCTGCAACATCGCCGAAACGTCGAGTGTTACAAACTTCACGCGGTAAATTCGTGTTATATTATTTATATTATATGTGCATAGGTACGCAAAACCCAAGTTACTTGTTATTACGGCGAGAAATACCGACAAGGCCGAAATTCGGTAAAAATACCCAAAAATTATTTTTTCCTGTGAGGATAATTATAATCGCTATAGATATAAAATAAATATTATAGTTAATCTAAGAGTTAATGGAAACTTCGGAGTTATTATATTTATTAACTATTTTGTTGAATTTTATTAAAAAACTAAAGTTTTTGACAGATTTTCCACCCATTTAGAAGATTCTTCAGCTTATATACTATATAAATTCTCACTCTTTCTTAAATATTTCTCTGCGTTTTTGTGATAAGAAATAGCAGATTGTTAAAAACAATTTTCGTTAAATGTAACTATAGACCTTCATTTAACTATATATGCAACATTCAAACGTTCCAGAACTGGCCACTTACATAAACAATTTAAAAAATAATAACAGCATTTGAAAATGGGAGTTTTTTTCTGAATAATAGATACAGTTTGTTTCATCTGTCATTTCTCTTTCATTGTGGTGCCATTTTAAAAATTGCGTGTCTGCATTACGATGGATTTAACTCCTGAAAATTTTCCTTTTTGATGTTCATCAGCCAAGCCTTGCTCGGCTTCAAGCTGTTTTTGGCGATAAAGCACCAAGCCAAAAAACAATTTATATCTGGTTTGCATAAATCAAACGCCGTCGTGTAATCACACAAACGAATTTCCTGAAGGTCAGCCGTCCACCGCTATCATCGATTCTGTGCGTCGTGTGATCTAAACAGACAGGAATGTGACCTACCATGAGATTCGGGCATCGTTCAGCATAGGCACGAGTCAGGTACAATCAATCCTACATAAACATGAGAAAGCTGTACTCGCGGTGGATCCCACGCAATTTGGCTGAGGCTCTAAAAATGGGACGCGTCACGTGGTATATTGTCATACTTACCAGATTTAACGAAGAGACATCAATTTCGGTGTGGAACAAAGTAATAGGTAATGAAACAAAGCAGCAATCGACTATTTAAGTCTGTGGAGATCAGCCCGATCCAGCCAAAGTGGCGCGCGCCTCATTTTAGGAAAACTGGACATCTGTCTACATGGAAGTCATCATACCCTGAATGCTCATAGGTACACGACCATTTGTTTGCCAGCAGTTATTGGCGAACTCTTTAAATGCAACTGTAAACGCTGCATCCCCTTACACCATGACAACGCCAGCGTTCACATGACCAGACAGAGAAACGAATTTTTGGATGCGAAAAACGTAGACTTCATGAGCCATCCACCATACAGTCCCGACTTGATACCTTGTGAATTCTTCTTGTTTCCGAAAAAAATAAATTAAAAACTAATTACGCGATCAGCGCCAGAAGTGGCTGTCGATGAAATTTAAAACATATTTCCGAGATCACCACGGAGGATTGAAATAAATGTTATGAAAATTAGTGTTGAGAGGAGGGTTAAAAAACGCAGGAAAAAGTATATTACTGCCCACGGAGAATATGTTAAGAAGCAATAAATTGATTTTTGGCCATTCATTGTACGTAATTTTGTCTTATTCATTCCGGGAACTTTCGTGTAACCCTCGTTTCACATAACATTAGTAATTTTATCTTTTATTTTAATTGTGTGATGTGATGTTTAGGGTGGTACCTCTCTTTAATAAGTTTAATAGATACTGAATACGGAACCCTTGGCGTGCGAGTCAAACTCGCATTTGACCGTTTTTTTGTCAATGAATAACAAATGATTCCTCTAAAAAAAGGGCTGAATACAATATGAGGACAAGGGTTGATGCGTAATGAATTTTTTACCGGAAGGTTTATTGCTTTTTCAAGGATTATTCTGGTCCAATTTTGCTGAAATTTACTGAAGCAAAAAACTGCCGTAAGAGTCGACATCGTCGAACTATATAGTGCTAATTAGGTAAGGTATAGGTCAAGATTCCATGCTATCACTATTATTATTTAATCCTTAAGCGGAGGAGATAATTACAGAGGTATTAAAAAGAATAAAAGAGAGGATGTTACGATTATAAACAACAATAAATATGGTCATGTTACACCAATCAATTGCCTCCTATTAAGAAGACCTGCAATTAATTGCTGATTTATTATATAAACAGGTACCAAAAGTAAACTAAGCCAAGATCTAAAAATAAATCATGGTACTACCAAGTTTATAAACATCTGGATGATAGAAATTTAAAATATTTTTCTCGCTTTTATTAGATCTGGCACGTCATCACATCCGATGTGAGATGCAATGTAGGGATTCATTCAAAGATTGCCCAGGCTAAAACCAGCTTCAATGGGATGAAGGCGATTTTTGCTCCTAAATATCCTTTTTATATCGGCAACTTTCTCATTAACTCCTAAGTATGCCTGCGAAACACCCTAAACCTTGAAACAAGCCCCTATAAGTAACTTGAAATCCTTCGATGTGTTGACCTTGAGAATAACGACGAGGATTAAACAGATCAAACAGCTTCACAACAAATAGACCCTTATTGAAAGAGATCGCCCAGATGATATATCGATACTATGGGAACATCCTCAGATGTCAGCCTTACCCAATGATTCACGCGATCTTCAAAGCCATGATTGTGGGAAGAAGAACAGATTTAGAACGATGCTGAATTGGATATACAACATCACTAGTTTGTATTAGATTAGATGCAATGGAGTTTAGAAGTCTGTTTGTTTGTTGCTACTCTTTATTGTGAAATTTCACAATGGGCGGGTTAATTGCCATACGACAATCTCTTACAACCAACCCTACTATGAAGTGTTTATAAGTGTGTGTGTGCGTAACATGCGTTTAAGTGTGGGTCTTGTTACTGCATTCGAACGACAGGCTTCAAGTGCAATCCTGTTAATTTAATCCCAACTGCTATACTTTTGTCTCGTCTTCCATCTCCCTTTGTCCAAACTTGTCTACCCAAGTGTCGGCCACTTAATGGCATTAGCGGTCCACACACACGCAGAAAGTGTAGCGATGTCTTCATTGCTTCAAAAGCAACATCTGCACACATTGGTCTCAGATGTAATTGTTTTTTTTAACTTACAATGACCAGCATATCTGGTACTGGTTTACAGCATCGTCGCTAGGGGCTGGCCAGACGGGCGGCTGCCAGGGGCGCAACCCTTAGGAGAGCACACTTTACAGATCCACATCCTGCAGGCCGCTGGGGCACAGCCACAGAAAATTAAAACATGATGCTAACTCACATAAAAAGAAACTTACACTTGATTACGATAGGTGCCCTTAAAGATTAGGAACGGCGCCCCTAACTCTAACAAAATTTGTACCGTACCCCAAATAAAATTTAAAAAAAAAAGATTTACACACAAACCAAAATGCTGTCACACTCGTACATCAACATTGGCCGTTGTTCCACTCTCCGGCACACGCCAACCAAAGCGTTCTGGCGGCGTGTAGGCTGGCCACGGTCCGTGAGAACGCCCAGCAAGCATAGCAAAACACTGTGTGGGAGAAAATCCCCACAATTTATTCATTCTTATTTTCGCTGCTAGAAGAAACACAATAAAAGCGTTGTTTTACATATTGAAAAAGGATTATTTTGTGTAATTTAAATGTCACTTGAAATTCCGAAGGAGGACAAGATTGAAATAATTAGAGTAAATAATGATTAACTGAACATAGACCTTTGGAGATAGATTTACTATCGACTCTATACTATCTATTGAGTATTCTCATTGCAACAAATATTACTGTAGACAATATTGTTAATAAATTGACCTCAGAAAAAGCCAGAAAATTAAGCTTTTAAGATATTTTTAAAGCCTAAATGAACGACCTCGTATCGTATTGTTTTCCTTTCTACATAATAGTAAGTAAGAACTAATTTTATGCTTAAATGTATACATGGCTTAAATTACACTTTAAAGTTATCGCTCATGACCTTAGCTTCAAAGGAGCTTTTTTCAGCTATTACGCAACTTTTTGTCTGTTGTCTTTGAGTTGCTGTGGATCTTGTTAGGCTACAGTGCAGTCTCATAACTCATCTTTAAGACCACAAGTCGTATTTTCATTCCCATAATTCTCTTTTTGGCCAGACATCCAGAAGAAATGCACTTTACTATGTAAACAAATATCTAAATACTTTGGGAAATACTCAACATCTGAAAGGTAAGCTATTCAACGAGAAAAGATAAAAATCTATAGGTATAATTTACCTAGGATAGACATCTAAATATGAGTAAATGTCGTTATTGTCTTTATCTTTTTCGATGGACGGAGTATAGTGAAGAATGTTGGTCGACAACATCCAGATATAGAATAATGATATTTCACGAGATCAGTAATTCTGATCTGGTCTCCAGTCAACTCTTACGTAATGTGTTGTTACAAAATTGCGCCCGCATGTAATGGATCGATTACAATCAACTGAATTCATCAATCGACTTTGCATTGCATATCCTGTCAAACTTGACACTGCGCTTGCTAAATATTTATGAAAAATTCGCTTCTGTATGCACATAGTATTGCCTTCTTTCGTTGCACTAATATAATATGATGCAAGGTCAGTGAACAGACGGACAAGCATGACTCATTTATGAATGGGATGATCAATTTGATTACATACTTGCGTCCATAAAAGGTCTCCCCAATTTTTTTTATTAGGAAATTGAAGATCTGTCAAGCACCTATACTGTCAATGGTCCGGCCGGTGGCATAGTGGTTAGGTAATCTGATGTAACATTACACAGGTTACGGGTTCGATTCCTACCTGGATCTTCATTTTCTGCTGGAAAAAAATTGGCGAAATTTTACTCGAATTATGGGGATCGAATGCAATGACGACATACCTACACTTACACACATACACATACACATTTAATATTGGGGTTGTCTGTAAGAAATTGTAGTAAAGCAGTATACCTCCCCATGTAAAATTTTGACGATTAAGAGTATTAGGTAGATATATGTATCTATATATTTAACTAGTGTCCAAAATTTAAAAAAAAAATCAATACATCGATTTGCATAATTAAATGTTAAAGATTTGGAAAAGTTTTGGAGGAACGCCTCTAAAGATTTATGTAGGATTCTTACCCGTTAATGATAATCCTGGCACTTTGTTTAGAAAAAAATGCTTCTGCACTCAGAAACACAACAACGCGTCAGTTTATTAATTAAATTCAGTAATTCTACAATTAACACAGATTTGTAAAATAAAATAAAAATCTGCATGTTTGGCGATTATAGCAACTTGCTTGCCAACCAGTAATAGATGTACTGTTTCGCTTGCTCAATGCCTCCCCGGGATTTTAAATCAATATGCCGTGCCAGAATCAAACTAGTACACGATCGAAGCATAAAGCAAAAAAAAAAAAATCGAGTCACATCGGAAGTAGCAGGAAGTCATGTGTAATAAAGGGATTTCTCTTTCCATATCGATCTTCCATACTCGAGACCAGCTGATTTCAAGTTTGGCACAACTTTTTTGTTTTTAATTACCCTTTCTCGCATGAGATTCGAATGCCGCGGAATCGCCTGGTATCTCATGCGCTCCTAATATAATAAATATATTTCTGGGCTTATCTCAAGAACATCCATACGATTGCGTGGTTATCAAAGAAAAGCACCATTTTATTGGTTTAACCAAAAAAAAATTGTGGGAATTTAGCAATTTCCCGCGAATAAGACGCTCATTCAACGTGAACATTTTCCCTTCCGCTCACGCTGAAATACACCCCGATAACATGAAAAATGCAGGAAAAACGAAGGGACACTAATGAGCGTATACGGTTTTCAGGAACCTTTTTTTCATGAACACAATTATTAACCCTCCGACCCTTTCGCGTTGTGTTATTGTTGTACTAATTGCGAGTTTGCGTCTTTTAATTTGCGGCTTCCGCCCCTTTTTAGGATTTCGGATTGAAAACGAGGAACCGGAAATATTTTATCGGACTACCAGCCTATTTCCTTAACTGAGAGTAAATTTCTAAAAATATTGAGATGATTGTTATCAATCATCTGACATTTTTATCAGTCTATGATATCGGGAGAGATTTTGTAATTAGAGATACCTTTTCGAAAACTCAATCATTGCTATATTTAGTTTGAAGTAATATTTTTATAATTTTATTTATTAATTTTTCACCCTAAAACTAAAGCATATTTACGAATTTGCCTGCCTTTTATATAGGAGAATAAAATCTACCTTCTCTTATAGGTATGCCAAATCCAAATAGAGGTGGGCGCAGTAATATAAGCGAAACCCCTGGTACGCCAACGTCTTGCATTATGTGGTCTATATAGAAACCCAATTTTACATACACCGTATTCCGATGGAATTTAATCCATTCAATTTACAGTCGTTGTTAATTAGATTAAATGGTCCTTTCGTTAAATTATTAAATGTCGTTAAATTATTAAGTACTCATATAAAAAGGATATTAATGTAGGGATGTAACCATGTACACTAGGAGAGAAATTTTCAGCGATCGCAATAGTGAAACGTAAATGTTAAACTAATTGTATTATACACTTAAATCTGTATGCTACGCCTTGATTAAGAGCGTTCAGTCTATAATCACGCATAATCGGCAAGTTTTCAAGATTGCGGAGTGACATTTCACAGTGACATGAATCATTTGACTAATAGAATTTAAATTTATTAAAGGACATATAGTTGCCAATATAGTGAGTGGAAAATATTTTGGAAAAGTTCATTAGGAAATAAGCTACAAGGTTTTTTTACACTCACGTTTTTTAAAATTTGCAAACCATGCTTTCGCAAATAATTCATAGAAACAGAAGT
>JAOPUG010000168.1:6255455-6267242 GCA_027564375.1 Micropterix facetella
TATCATGCAGGTACCCCGTCATATTTGAAGAGACACTTGAAGAAACATGTGCCAAGATTATTTGGACTCAATGTTACAGTGTTGACATTAAAATTCCCCCGATGTACTTCTCTTTTTTTTGCCAGACTGTACCTAACTAATGATATCGCGAAAAAAATCTTTTAACCTCCGCCTAAATACTTCATCCTTCGCAAATAATCTTCAATTACGTTCGATTCTCGTATTATGGCCGGGTTTGAACGAAACGTCTATACGGTATCCTTCTCTCATATATGCTCTAAATGTATTTTTTCCAAAGAATGACATATTTCAAAGCTTGAATCGTCGGATTTTTTAAAGAAATTTGGGTTGCTGCTCTTGAAGGTCGGTTGGCCGGTCGTATAGCACACCAACCTGACCCTCCATCAATCGAAATGGCTGAATAAATAGAATATCGACCGTTTTCCACTCAATTTTCTTCGGTGCGTCTTCGTGTGGCTAGCCTCTTGCTATCACATGTACTCCCAATAGAATTTGCCGTATGATGTTATTTAGGGGATTTATTTCTGGGTACAAAGGAAATTTTGGGGGATCTCATTGAGGGTATTTCGATTTAACATGCGGGGCTATTATCCTATTTAACTTCCCAGTTATATATGTTACATTACTCTTTTATCAAGCTGAAAATAATAATATGAAATTCTGTACCGTGTCTACATGTTGCGTGTCTGATATCGCATGTAGGCGATCATGAATACGCATCTCACTCCCTGGCATATGCAGGTCACTCACTATATACATTTTGAGACACTCGATATTATATCCTATGTCTATAAATAGCAAATTTATTTAAATATCGAAAGTGAAAGACCATTTACAACAATTAGTAAACAATACATTTTTTGGCATTTATTCTGCCATCACTTCCCGCCTTTTCGTCTGCTACGATGGAGCTCAAGCGAGAACATTTACGTGCTGTGATCTAGTAGTACCTATGACTTTAAATTTGGTTTTTCTGAATTGTGTAAAATGTTTTTAAAAACGTTTGAAATCAGCTTAAGGTGAATCTGCTCCTTCTCGGATCACGATGGTTACTAGCCTTGAAGATGACAGACAGAATGTACTCTCGCCAAAGGCAGTCACTGCAGAAAATGTGTGAACTACAGAAATGCTGGTGCGAGAAGACCCACAAATCACATTTAAGGACATAGAGAGAATATTACACATTAGTTCGGTTGGGGTTTATACCATCTTACACTAACATCTTGGCAAGAGCAAACTATCTAGTGGTCTCCAAAACACCGTGTAGATTGGTGCCGAGAAATTCTACTACGTGTCAAAATATGGGGCATCAATGCAGAGTCCGCTGCGCTGTATTTCTAGTCCAGAACTGCGGATCCCGCTCTTCAGTCAGCAAGCCGGTATTGAGAAATCGCAGCTGCCGCGTTGGGTTCAAAGACCTAGCCAAAATCGACAAAATCGACGAAATAGTGCAAAATTTATTTTGACATCCGCCTTAATACGTCATTCTTCGGAAATATCCAATTAGGAGTGCATGCTGTGGCAGGAGTGCGCTAGCATTCAGTTTCATTTAAAATAGACGTTTGAATGTTTGTGTTCGATTTTCGAATAATAGCCGGATTTGGAACATGAAGTCGATACAATACTCCTGCCCCTCGCCTGTGCTCCTAGTACCATATTTCCGAAGGATGACGTGGCGGGTATGAAAAGTCTTTTTGCAAAATCAGTTGTTTTTGTGATTAGCCGGGTGGGTGTCTGGTACCCGCGTTTGCATCTCTATGTGGGGGTTTTGGTAGGGAGACAGCAGTTTGGTAATCGCAGCAGCAGCGCAACAAGCGCAATAACAGGAAACGTAGCGATATACATCAACAACTTTGGTCCGTCCCGTGACTGGTAATCCCTGACTTATCCAAAATGCTTAAAACCAATCCCAAGAAGTTTCTCTCATCCCAACGATTCCAAAATTAGCCATATACGCTATGCTTGCTCTGCTTATTGGCCAGATCCTCCTCTATGCCAAGTAAACCAGGATGTATCTGCAGCAGCAACTGTGCAACTCGGATCGAATGTGTACTCATCAAAAATAGCTCGAGAAAAGAAATATTATCTATATACGTAAATATCGATCGTATTCATTCAATTTTTCTTCGAGGCTTCTTTGTCTAGGCACTCTAGGCCCACCTCCTGCATGTACTCCTAATAAGATTTTTCCGAAGTATGGCGTTATTTAGTCCGGATCGTCGGTTTTAAAAGAAATTTTGCACTATCAGTTGTTTGTGTCGATTGGCCGGGCGTCTGGGTAGTACCCGCACTTGCCCCTCCATGCGGGGTTTGCTAGGGAGACAGCAGTTTGGTAACTGCAACAGCGGCGCAGCAAGCGTAAAAAAGCGGAGCAGACACCGCGCAAAAAGCTCTCTTATCATAAAGCGATTAGCAAAGCCGCAAGCGAGGCCGCAAGCCACGCCCGTCGCCCGACGCGGTACTCCTCTCCGGTGGGCGGGCCCGCAAGCCGACCGCCCACGCATCGGTAAGACCGCTTTTTAGTTGCATCGCTGTACCGCCGGAGGGCAGCAGTGCCGAGGAGCCTTTTTGCCTCGCGTTCGGGCGCCCCGCGTAGCGCCCTCGACTAGACAAAAAGGGAAACTCCCTAAAAACACCACACACCCACACACCCCTGTAGCAACTATGCCGGAAGTGAAAATATTTCAATACAATCATCAGTTATCAGTGATTAAAAACAACAATGTGATTCGTGATTACAAAAGATAATGATAACAATGTGTGTCGAAGTGTAGCAATTGTTCAGTGAAAGTGACAAAATGGATTGACCTATCAGTATTCCGGATTATACAAAATCAGGTGTGTAAATAGGTGGTAAAATTTAGCGACAAAATGTAGAGCTTTTCTATTGTACGAGAATTAAAATTTTAGGCAAACCTCCTAACAAGTTTCACAGTTATTTTCTTAAAGATGGTTATAAATCTAAACATCACATCGCATACCTAATCAAAATAAAAGGTATAATTACAAATATTATGCGAATAGTTACATAAATATTTAAAGTTTCATGTGGTTAGAGTTTTATTTATTAATCTTCTCAACCTAATTAGAAATAATTAGGGAAATATCGACATAAACGGGCCAAAATTACGATAATGATAATCAGTTTCATACTTTAAAAAAAAAATATCCAGTAATATTCCATTTCCACTTCCAGATCATGATGGTCAGTGAAGCTCATAGAATTACAGCTCGAGAAGACTGATAAAGTCAGTTAGCTGGTATCCAATTTAAACGACAAGGAGACGACACTTCTAAAAATCCAGAAGTGCATAATTTAAGATAATAATAACAGGAAAAGTAACGGTATACATCGACAACTTTGTCCCGCACCGGGATTGGTAACCCTGACTTATCTAAAATGGCTTAAAACTTATTTCAATAAGTTTCTCTCTTCAACACGATTCCAAAAATACCCATATCAGCTATGCTTGCTCTACCGATTGGCCAGATCCTCCTGCAGGTCAAGTAAACCAGGATGCACCTGCAGGAGCGCCTACGAAAGCGCCTAAGTAGTGATGCTAAGTATCACCTAGGGAGGCTGCATACCAAATTTGGTTATGATCGGACGACGGGAAGTCTTCAGACATACGGACAAACAAACAAACGCACAGGGTTGATTTTAAGATTTTACTACTTGAGAACCCGCTACCCCGAGACGTTTCTATGAGCTCTATTGTTATATCGCCTCGAGATGAGCGAAATTTTTTTGACGCTTGCGTTACCGCCACCGCTCGCCTGAGATCATCCCTGACGGCGAGACACTGGGAAAAGACATCCAACGGGCGTCCTCGCCCCCTGACTACCGAATTTAGACGGATTTCTCCATTCACTCGTTTGGTCCTAGGATCAAAGTCGCTTGCGCGAACTCTACTTGTCGTAATAAAGCGGTATTCGTCACTCGGAAATATCGCGGACCCGTGGCGTCTTTTACTCAGCAATGACTACCTGAGATCGGCTTTCCAACGGGTCGTTTCTAAGGATAGGTGACGACAGGTCGTCACCTACCCCCTGTGTCTTAGGGAACGTATATTCCCAGAACCCTCCAATTCTCGGTCGATTGACAACACAGACGATAAAACTTCCAGTGCGTTAGCCGCCCAGTTCCGCCTGAGGTTCTATCCGCAGATCTGCCGCACAGAGGCTCTGGGATAGGAGCTATCCCGCGAGTTGAGCCGACCAGATCACACTAGCGACCATTAAAGCCCTAGCTACACGGAACCATTTGGAACTAAAACAAAAGCACAGCATGCATCAGACTATATAGGTCCGTTCTACATGATACTAATGACGGGTCAAAAAGGGTATTTTAAGAAAGAAACATTAACCTACGCTTAAAGATCAGACCACTGAGATGTTACGTATTATTAATACCAAAAGCTAGACGCTTACAGACAGGCTTTTAAGAAACTTTGAAACCTTCGAAATGTGGAATAATCAGAGGATACTATAGGTACCTACATAGGTATAAGCTGATCAGCAAGAACTGTCAGGTAAAGCGTTTCAGCAAGAACTGTCGAGAACATAGAGGACAATAAAGACCCGCAAACTTGAATATGTACTTCGCTCATGTCATACTTCATCCCGAAAGATACAACTTTATTTAAAAAGTAAACTATTCAATCTTATATTCAAGCAATTTTGTTCGCAGAATGGTTGGGTACAATAATTTGGCTAAATATATAATGTTTAGTAACACTAATAAAAGACAACCATCATCGTGTTATACCATAACTATTCACACATATATAAATAAGCAGCAATGTAACTAACTGCCATTCCTGGAAAGGACAGAGTATGTGAAATATCTGGGAATAATAATCGATAACAGAACACGTTGAAAATGCATATAGAGATTTTATCACGCAACGTGCGAAAGCATTCCTACGTATTCCGAGAATTGAGAAATATTTTAGACCCGGGAACACTAAAAAATATATATTATGCATTATGCCGAAGCATTATTTCATATGGAATAATCGGGTGGGGTGGTTGTGCATCAATTATTCTCCAACCTCTTGAAGTAGAGCAAAAGTGTATACTAAAAATTATCGAGCGTAAACCATATCGAAATCCAACAGACAAGTTATATGAAGAATGCAATATTTTGGTCCCAAGACTGCTGTACATATATTAAGACAGCATTGATACATACACAATTTAAAATGCCCCTTATTAGTGTACAGCCAGCGAGAGTCACCAGAGCTGCAAAGAATAACGACATGATAGTGCCAAGAACTTGTACGACATTTGGACAAGTTAGTGACAAGTACGTTTGGACATGACAGTGCCAAGAACTTGACACATTTCAACTTCATCGCCCCGAGAATGTACAATTACCTGCCTGATGCGGTTAAACGCAGTGAAACACTAAACACATTTAAAATGTTGGTTTCTATTTGGCTTATTACAGAAGATAGGAAAAACGATAATAGAATGTTGAATATTGTATATTAATATTTCTCTTTATTGTTAAATTTTAAATCTATTTTTTTATATTGTTACTATTAAGTAAACATGGTTTTATATTCTAATTTTACATGATAATAATTATTTTAGACCTATATAATTTTGACGGAATTTCTTTATATATACATACTGCTAATTATAATTTATTTAGACTGTAGAATAATTAATAATTAAGTTTATTTCATTTTATTACATGAACATTATTACTTAAATATTACATAATTTTATCGTTGATAATTAGTAACATTAAAACAGAATATTATTATTAATAAAGTCTGCCTTAGATCAGGCTCAGGCCTAGTTAGGCGTTTTGATTCATAACCATGTCTCCACAAGAACCAGTTTTTTGCTAATATCTCTTATGCATACCTACAATATAACATGGTATACTGTACTGAATAATTTGTGTTACTATATAAGTAAATAAATAAATTCTCTCCATCTGAGAATAGAGAGATTCACTCAATTATACACATTCATAAGATATTGAATAATAGAGTGGATAACCCGTATATAGTGGCACAAATTTGTTACTTCGTGCCGAATAACAATAACATTCGTGCTAGATCACATGAACTATTCGTGGAGCTATCCTCTCACACAAATGTCAGACGTATAACGTTGGTAACAAGAACTGTCCGACACCTGAACGCACACTTGTCGACAGCCCCAGATATAGACATATTTGGAAGGTTGCAAAATAGACTGAAAAACAAGCTAGAGGTATTTCTTGGGTCAATTTTTAAATATTGAGAGTTTTCAAATATATGATTTGTTGTATGGTTAGTATACTGTTATTTAGATGGTTATATAAACCTGTAAATTGCTTTGTAAAACAAAATAAACAAATAAATTATGCATCTAATAATTGAATGAAAAAAAGAGGTCTGGGACTAAGAACATTTTGGCTTCGTAATCAACGGGACTGGTTTCAGAAATCTAACATATCCTTAATTCAAGCGGGTTGGCTAATAAAGTTATTATTAGCCAATATGATAGCCATCCTAATATGAGTCTTTGATGTCCTCTATATTTGTATATTCTTGCTCAAACGATTTATGACCTGTCAATGCAGATTCTGCCAACCCAGCTTATAAGTATAAGTACAGTATCATCCGAATTCCGATAGACCCACATTTCGGAGTATTCAAGCTTTCTTAACAGAATGTCTGTAAGTGTCCAGCTTTTCATTCCATATAAAATAACGAAAATACATATTCAATTCGATTCAAATATTTTGAAACTTAGCTTATACATGTATATAAATATTCCAAAGTTATCACTAAACACAGTGAATAAAACCTAATAATAGACCAGGAAAAAATAAACAAATGAATAAAAATATTAAAATAAAACTGCAATATGTTTTACATTTATTCAGTTTCTACTTCACGCCCTGCTGCATAGAACTAAATTAATAGATTTGATAATTTGGTAATTTGATGATATGATAATGATAATAAAAATAATGTGATTAATTGATACGGATAATTTTGATAATACTAGGATTTTATGAATTCTATATATTTTAACTATACTTAGAAACAAAATAAAATGATAGATAATATAACTAAAGGGTACTAAATGGTAATTGTAATAATGAATTAACTCAAATTATAAATAGTATTCATAGCATCTTAGAAGTCCCATTTTCAGGTGTAGGTTGGTGTTTCTCCCTCAAATGATTTTTTGTCCCATATTGATATTCCAATTTTCCTTCACATTGCAGGCCAGTTAAATAATGTTATCAGTGTTCTCCAGTTAAATTCCTTCAGTTGCCATTTTGCCTGTGGCTGGGCCTCAGGGCATCGGTTTCTCGTATTACGCTTACTTGGTATTCTTTTCTATAGTTGCTTAGGGTCATTCAATCGTCACGGGTGAGACAATTGTTTAAAAAAATGTCTCTTAAATCATGCATATGTTAAAATTACAAAATCTGAAATTTGTAATATTTTTATTTAAATAGAATAGGTTAATTCTTACAATCCTGCTAGGTTTTGTTACTATGCACGATAACTCGAGTAAACTAAGTCAGATGTCAAAAAGTCTTTCGCTAATAGATAGCTATGGCTAATGTTCCGAGACCAGTTGATTTTGGGTGTGTACGACTTACGGTTCTTCTATTTCAAGACAGTTAAATTGGCGGCTGCAGCTAAAACGTATGTAATAGGCGACTATACGTCTGTAGGAGGTGAGGTCTCTCCAGTTAGAATTTTATATTTGGAGCTCTATGCGTATGGATTGTAACAAAAGGTACATATAGATGGCGCTAGCGCGGGAGTAAAAATACAAAATTACCAAAAAAATAATGAACGCATAGAGCGAACAGCAATATCTATTACATAGCACGTGAACTGTTTCAAAAAGATTATTTAAGATATAATCGTAGAACAAGCGTTATCAGGCGCACAGAAACATGTCATTATAATATATACATATTATTACATGCAAAAGTAATGAAAGATTCATTCATATTGACGATTTGCCTTTGCAAAATAAAGCACAATATATTTGCTTAAACAAAAGAGTTAATCCTTTGCCTAATGGTGCATTCAAAATGGTCAAATTAAAGAAAACGTCGTTTTCATGGACTAAAAATTATTTGCATTTCATATTTTCCCTTCTTTTATCGTGTTTATTGTAATATCGAACGGGTCACAATCAACCACGCGAAGTTTTTGGAGGGCTTGTTCTCTCAGTTTGGGACGTCATGAGATTAATTTCTGACGTAACATTTGAACCCCTTCCAGACAGTAACCCCTCTTCATTAAGGGGACATTACAGGAGTGTCACAGTGGATCTCTGATGCTTTACATGCACAGTTAAGGTAGTTATTTTAGACTATCCTGAACATCCTAATATATTATACATGCATACAAAAAAATAATCATATGGGCCGAAGTTTTACAACCCCAAGGGTTTCCCCCTCCCAAGTTGTATCTTCAATCAGTATTAGCAACAGAAAATAAACTTTATTTTATCTCATTTGGAGATAAAATTGAAATAGGACAAATTAACAGATGGGACAAAAACATAGACTTTTTGTCCCACCCGTGATAGATAAAATATCTCAGTTTTAAATTATGTTTTCAGTTTTCAAAGATAAAATTAGTTGCTCTATTCAAACTTGGCAGGGGGAAAACCCAAGAGTTTTTCAAACTTCGGCCCATATGACAGGAGTCCGCGAATATAATTTTCCTTTGGTTAATTATCGAAGTTTTATTGGTTGTCAGTTTATGAGAAAATGGATTACAAAAATACCATATAATGAAATTATCGTTTATACTCTCGCTCAGTGGCGTATTAGCGGAGCAAATGAAGACTAGTTAGTACGTCGTGATCAGGCGATCATATCCGCGAAAGAGTGAAATTCGACCAAAGCCGACGCTACTTATGTATCAGCTATCAAACTCTCAAACCCTTATGAACTCCTAATGCAATTAAAATAAGTAAAACGATTTTCGATCGCATTTATCGGCTGAATTTCTAATCACTGAACTTTGCGAAATAGATGGCGCAATTTTAATATTCATTTTAAAAATAGATTCCAAATACAATCAAAGAGACCTCTTATAGGTGCATAGTGTCCTAATACATTTCATTTGCTATTTTGGCAGAGATGAGGCATTAAAAAAATCCGGAGGAAATGAAAAATCGTAAGTCCTACAGACTCCAAAACTAACTTGCCTCTGCTGATTGACCGTGACTATCGATTGGCGAAGTTTTTTTTATATCAGACGTAATTTTCTCAAGTTTTCTTGCATAGTAACAAAACAGATATGGCCCCCCTCGGGGTGGACTGAAGTAAGACAAATATTCCAATTTTTATATTGTGTAAAATTTTTACATATCTAAGAGACAATTTACTGGGCAAACGTCCTACCCGTTACGATGGAATACCCCATAAACTCGTTTCTGTTATTGCGGTTAAAGATTCTAATGTTAGTTCTGATTTAGAAGACTCATTACCTACTATTTGTTCCCAGAAAGTTGTTATTTACATTTTATGTGTTTACACATTAATTTTCAAAACAGCGTTTTGTCATTAATTTCGGCGATAAAATAACCTAAAGTATGATAACAAACATCAATTTTGACATAAACGTATCATCAGTTGAGGAAAAAATTGCATGACATGGACACTAGGAAAGATGCCCCACCCGCCAAGCCAAATCATTCCAAGATCGCAAGCTAATCGTAACTTACAAGACAAATAAAGTGTAATGATCACACCGATGAGGCTCATGGGCAGCCGACATGTTGAGCACGACCTCACTAACTAATTATACACCACCAAACGTAACTTTTTTGTAAGAAAGCCACCCATCGTCAATTTTAATCGTATAGAAGTAACGCTATTATACGTAATGTTATAACAGTAACACCATTACACTGGATCCCACAGATTTGTAATGTGGAAACTCCAGTGTAGAGCGAAATATCTGAGTCGTCAACGGTACCCCAGAAAATACTGTTGTATCGTACGTGCTTCATATATATCGAAATGCAACGAATAATCCAGACGGCACATACTTACATAATAGTTTATAATTATGCTTTATACACTTGATAAGGATACGGCTACATTCTAGCAAGACAATTGACGGCTTTTGGCAGATCGTTATTAAGGAGCTCAAGTACATATTTTTTCTCAATGCAGAGTATTAAACTGAGTCAATTTTGTTGTACCAACCACTTCACGAGAAATGGTTGCTGCTGAAGCATATGTCACATTTGGTGCTTTCAGAAAGATGCAAAGAAGTCTAGATTTTATTAAATCCGATTTTATTTATGAATAGGGCGTTCCGGATTCGATTGAAGAAGTCTTGGATGCTGATGCCAAAACGACCTCTTTTTCCAGTAATCTTGTGCAAAATGGGAATAAGAGTAATTTATGAAAAACACATTTCGACAAAATTGACAAACTTTCCCTATCTGCAGTTTGCTATTCATTTATTCTCACGTAAGTAAAATCCTACAAATCTTTATAAACATGATAAAATGGATATACCGCGTGAAGTTTGTGGTCAATGGAAATACGCAAACTATTCAGACTTGGCGGCTTTAACATTCTGCGCCACTGGCAAACGACTTATACATTTCACTTTGCTGATACGCCAATAATAATGGCGTTTCGACGTGATAAAATGTCGAGATCCAGTGCAATGGTATTACCGTCTTATCATTGCCTAGAATTGTGTTATGTCTAATTGATACAATCACTGTACGCGTCTTTCTGACGTAATTGAGATATAGCACACAGATTTAAGTGTGTAAGACAATTAATCTGGCATTTTTCTTTTCACCATTGCGACTGCTGGGTTTTTCTGTCAGTGCAGAAAGCCGATCACTTTCACCACTCGACGAATCTTACTCCCTGCCAGTTAATAGTCGTGAGTGATAGAAGTCGCCAACCTACTAAATGTCAACACCATACATTTGGAGATGTTGAGATGTGAAATTGTTATAGATACTCCAGACGGCATATATGTATATCATGCCGCAACGCTTCGCAGATTTGGATACTACAAACTCTGAGAAACAATTTTAGAGCATCAGTTAAGAAGTATAAACTGTCAATAATTGCAAAGGCTCATTTGTCATAATTTGCTTTTTGAGGTAATCACCTCTTTTCCCCAAAATGCCTAATTTTAGCTAGATTTTTCGACAATCTTATAACTATGTAGTCCATTGTTATTTTCATGGCTATTATATTTTCGCCATTTTTGACTTCATTTGATTTGATTATATGGTATTATATGCTGAGAGGAATTGTGTGCCCACCCCTGTGAGCACGCCTTGTTACTATTATTTTTGTCTATAAATTCGTATATTTATTTAAAGTAGGCCTGCTCATTGAACTAGGAAAGCGCCGATGAGTGAATTGTATCAGTTATCCAGTGAAGCAATACTCGTCGGAATTTAACTGCGAAGGCATATGCTCAATGCAAAACCGGTACTAGCTGCTAATAGTTCACGCTCTGAACATATCGATAAGGAACTCGTTTCCTTATATAGGCGAGTTCGTTGACCCTGTCGTCTCGTACCTCATTTGCTCTGATGACATATTAATAAATGCACCATTGAATAAAAGTATAATTAAAAGTTTGAAGTCACAGATTGCTAGGATAATTGTGATATGTAACAGATACGGCACAAAAGTGAATTCGTCATAGATGCTCTCCGCAGATTTTCTAGTCTTCTTCTAGAATTAGACTATTCGTTATCAATGCTCTCCGCAGATTGTTTTACGAGAAT
>JAOPUG010000168.1:6289250-6301913 GCA_027564375.1 Micropterix facetella
GTAAATTTAGATGTTTTCCTCTAATAACTATAAAAACACGATGGTTCCATTTGAGTGCCCATAGTGCGATCTTTAAAGGAGAATCAGCTAATTTGCAGAGAAAAAATGTAGATAGAGTTTAGAGTAAGGGTTTTCACAAAGAAAAGGAGTAATAGCCTCTAGGACTAAATTGCACGGAATATTAGTATACAGTGAGACGGCGTCAATAGTAACAAACAATTAGTCATCCGGCTAGGAATTACAGTTCTTTTTAGTATTAATATGATAGCTTGGATTTTTCTCCTATCATTGTAAAAATAATCTGTAAAAGCCGAAATTGTTTGTCGGAGAGTTGATGTGCCTATTTAACCGTCCGAGATTATTAGGCCTATGCTTGTTGAAATAGGTTTTAAGCAACTTTTGATGTCAGTGGTTACCAAATCACGGGATGGGCCAAAGTTGCCGATGTTATTTGGCAATAAGTAAAAATACGGACGAATACGGAAGAAACTGAGATAGTGCAATTATACCCCCAAATACTCGCCGTAACGAAAACAAGTCTAAGAAACATCTGCAAATAGCCATCGCAAATAGCCATTGCAAATAGACATCGGTGTGGTTTATAAAGATATATTGTGAACAACACCCACAGTGTGTTATTTGTTCGTGTATACGGCAACTTTTTGGTTGACTTAAACCACAGCGAAATCGCAAAAAGTTATACATAATTCTATCGATTTCAATCTATCGTTAGGTAAACATGCAATTTTCAAGATGGCACTACAAATATAAAACAAATGACAAGCGTAAAAAACAAAATGTGTATATAGCCAAAGAGTTCCATAAGCTCTTATAAGCCCTTCGAAATTTCGATATAAATCCATATGGCCGCTAATTGATGTCAAAACTTATATAGCAAAGCGACAATTATGAATGAGTTAATTTGATTTATTTAGATGAAATCCTTTCATACAAAACCCCAACCTTGTGCCGGGTTAAGTTAACAGAAATATCTACGACATCTCCTAGATCCATAAAAAGGTGACAGCAAATCTCCGAGCGGATATTCGCCGCATAAATCACCAATCTCCACAAATCCGTTCGTAATCTACTAGAAATTGGCTGGCTTATTTGACCACATTCAATGTGCCTTGACCGGTCGGGCGGTTTGCCGCTCTGAGAGATTGTTCTTCTCCGAAGATGATTACCAATTTCCCTTCTCATTAGAGTGATCACCGGAAGGAAAACAAAACGTAATCGATATCGATTATTATTCGTAAAGTAAAATAGGCAAAACCATAGGGAATTCTGGGCCCACCCCCATTAGAAATTAATACCAATTTAATGGCGTATCTTAATTATGGGTATATTTCCAATTATAAAGGATTTCCTTAAGGATTTTTTTTGTTTACCTTTCAGATATTCAGTATTTTTTCTCAGTAACAAAAGACTTGATTTTCAATTCAGTTTTTGTTATAGAATAATCTAATCATAAAAAAACTGCCACTATCTAAATATATTATTTTTAAAAATTAGTATTTTTTGTGTTTAGTTTTTTGGGGCCGCTGTTGGCTAAATAACGCGTAATGATACGCCAAGGACAACCCCAACGGGCCGCAATACACCTAAAGCCTATTATCGTTTGCGCGGAGATTCCATTATTATGGCAAGTAAATCACCAGCGGGACGCAATACTCCGAAAGACTATTATTTCTTGCGCGGAGTTACCATTCTTCTGAAATCTTTTTTGGTTTTTTGAAAGAATATAATGAAAAAATGAAAAGAATGAAAAATATTGATTCATTACATTTTAACCATTTACATGGTATGTCTTACCAATATAGTTTCAAGTTGTTGGCCCCTATAGATTCGAAGAAAAATGCAAAATACAAAAAGGTGATGACTTCAGCTTTTATTTATTTTTATTCAGAAATAAAATCAAAATATTGAAATTTTGCTTCATAGAAATTACTAAGGATTAAGAAATTTGCTACAAGACTCGTATATTTATTATTGATCCAATGCAAGCGGAAGTTACATAAATTTGAATGCAAAATGTCAGTTTTTCACTGTTTAAGAGAGGTAGTCACTTTAATCCATAAATGCCACGAGCTCTTCGGTTTTCTTTTCCGCTTAACGAGGCCATTCACCGACCCGACTCGCCTTTAAAACGATTTACCTGCCATTAGTCCGAAGTAGGCTTCATTACGAATCGTGTATATCTCACCCTCGTTACACAATATACATTAACAGTTTTGTTTTAAATTTCAAAGTAACGTGTTCAGTCTCTCTTTCAAGTATTGAATTCTAGAAATGACAGCTTGTATTTATTTAAAAAGAATCAATCAACCTGTATATGGAAGGGGCAGTCGGTTTTATACTCAAGCAGATATTTAGATATTAATTTTTAAACTACAATTGAAAACTGGCTGTCATCAAATAAGAAAACGCTGCAATTCAGGTTTCAGCATTTTATATGAATTCGGCTTAATCAATTCGCCGGCTTACTCAATTTCCTTCAGGAGATATGACACAATGCAAGCCGTAAAATCTGATTTTTATTTCTATAAAATGCATGCGGTGTATTATCAAATCGTTTCCTATAATTTTGAAATCAAACAATTATTTTTTATTCTTTATACCCCTTGCGGTAACGGCCCATTTTAATGTCTGATAACCATTATCTTACAGGCAATCGGTTTTTTTATAACATCACGTGGCAATACTCAGGCGGTCATCCAATCAAGTGCATTAATCCAAATGCTGACCGACGCTGCTTAACTTCGGTTATCTCACGGGAACATTGTTTCAAAGCAGCTACGGACGTTACTAAACGTTACAAAACATTGTCTGTCAAAACGTATATTCCTGTTTCTCTTACTTTAAGTTACAAAGTCACCATGATGGAGTCTGCCAGACCAAGGCATACAACCTGTATGCCATATCGTTGCTTGCGTTTAAATCCCTCTAAAACACAAGGGAACATTATCGGTAGCAGTCTCTACACTTCGAGGATCGACACGCAATCTATATCAAAAATATGCATTGAGTCTGGGAGATTCCTTATAGTATGTCGGTGAAGAACCTTGGTGTCCATTTCGATCAGAATATGTCCTGGCAGCACCATATTAGGGAGATGAGATGAAATATCTTGAGCAGATTTCATTCACTGAAGAGGCTTCAAAATTTTCTCCTGCAGAAAAGTAAAGAGATAAACTGCCAATATTTGCTTCTTCCACTCTTTCACTATGGCGACACCACCTTCCTCGGTATGACTGAAGAGCTGGCCACCAAGATGAAAAGTTACAGGACGATGTAGACTACAGTGGCTTACCACCAGGGAGTCGAGACAGGTTAGAAATATCTGCCTTTTATAAAGAATCCTCGCGAAAGGTGTGCCGCTTTATCTCGTCAAAGAGTTCACCGCTCTATCGGCGCACGGCTGTCCCCTCAGATCAGACAGCAATTACCTGTTATCCATCCCTGGTCACAGCAGCAAAATTTTCTCCTACCCCTTGTTTCTGGAAGCTGCTCGACTCTGTATTGCTTTACCGAATAATGTCAGAACAACCCCCAGCATCACCACGTCCAAGGCCAGGCTCAAGGAGCACGTCCACCTAAAACCAAAACAAAATAAACCCTCCTCCGCTCCCTCCTTCTCTGATTTCATTCCTTCCTTCATTTCCTTCCTTCCCTCTGCGCCGTTATTTAATTTTAGTAATTTCTTTTTCCTACGTATAGTTAATGTTAATCATTTGTTTTTTAAATACATACTTAAGTTATAGGTTAGCTGATAAATATTGCCGCAGGTCAATAACCTCGCATTTTTTTTTTTTAAATAGTTTTTTATTTACATATAAGATATTTATAAAGAAAAAATACGGGAAGCCCACACATACGGATAGTTATTTGCATGCCAGCTCACTCTGTCCTCCCTACCATCTACGTTCAGTGCAAACATCGCTCGTGAATCGAGCACGCGATCTATGCGACCTGAGCATTTTCCGCAGGAGATGGAACATAATGTCCTTAGGAAAAATAGTTACGGAAAATATCCCGAGACACGCACATGATCCAATACAGGCGAAACCCAGAAACCGAGCATATCAAGAGCATTCTTACCATATGTCAAGGGCGTGACAGATGGGATAAGTAAGATGCTTAACAAATTCTATATAAAAACGATCTACAAACCGACCCAAAACATAGCTCGATCTCTGAGGCCTGTAAATGACGTAATACCACTGCAAACTTAAGGTGTGTATAAAGTCCATTTTAAACTCTCTACTACGTGGAACCCTCTTCTTAAAATGTTCTCAATGCCCATCGCCGAGAGCAAGAACATAACAAAATATACCTTAGTGTTGTGTGCACGGCAGATTTTCGAAATTTGCTCGCGCCGAATCTGCCAACCCACCACCGTTACAATCTGCGCAGTAATAGCAGCAGTTTGCCGCCTACCCGCAGAACAAGAGATGACCATTGACGGCACTTCAGTCTACCCTGGACAACAGCGGTTGCAATATCGCCGAAGCGTCGGGTGTTATAAACTTCACGCGGTAAATTCGTTTTATCTCATTCATAATGTCAAGGAACCGCAATAGTCTTCAATTTCATATTCTTTTTGTTATTATTTATTTCTTTTCCTATACTACAGTATTATTAATAATTTATTATTGGTAAAACACAATTTTACGTACCCTTTTGTAACGGTGAGACTTTATAGCCCTATAGATTGCAGAATTTTGCGAAACCACCTCAGATAAATATTTTTTCTATAATTTACGCATAAAACAGTTTTTCATCAAATTTATATTGATTTTTTTAATATCGAACCGACAGTGAATTCATGATGGAAAGCCAAGTATTTTTTTAAAACTAGTTTCTAGCACCTGTAATTTAACTAATATCGCCATATGTTGAAAAAAAAATTTTTTTCAATAATATGTGAAAGTTGCTTTATTTTGTCATTTGAGAGCAGATATGTAGCTGTAGCAAATCCCTCAAAACAAGGTAAATTATTTTATCAGTGAACAAAGAAAAGTTTTCTTGTAAAGTCGGATAATAGGTAGTCGTTAATAGGACAGGTGCTGCGTATGCCAATTTATTGGTCAGTTAGAATACATTAAACATAATAAACTGTCTAAGATAGCGGAACGCAACCTTTGGGGTAGCTACTGCAAATGGGGCTGCCAATCGTGATAATGATGTACCCAAAACATGCTAAGAAACATCCGCAAAAGGCCATCACCGGTACGAAGTGTGATTTATAAAGATATCTCTGAACAACAACCACAATGCGTTATGTATTCGGAGATATTAGTAAATGAAAGGGAATGAAGCGGATACAAATTAAAAGACTCTTGAACACTAAGCATCTTACTGTTAAAAAATAAAATTATTGATTTATGTCACCACCAATGTCACAAAAAGTGCTTTAAAAATACGATAATTCCACAACTAAACATGGGGATCATTTGAGGATTCTTTTTTAACTAAAAAAACTACGAAACCCACAATAATGGAGAGAAGCTAATGTTGCCAGCTGCAATTAATTTTATTTCGATCAGGCGGGGAAAAAGCGGGACTATGAATTTAAAATCCTTAATATAATATTATTTCAACGTATGAAGAAAATACATTATAAAATTTATTCTATAAAATTCAGAAAAAGTATTATTTTATGCTAAATTTAATTTGAATATATTAGTAAATTGACGATATTTGTTTTTTTCTTTAAATATCCAGCTTGTGTCTTTTTTACTACGTTTTTATTGGGTGGCTTTTTTGTACGTCTGTTTATCTGTTTATCTGTTCGTCTGTTTGTCTGTTTGTCTGCTTGTCCATTATCTGTCTGTTTGATACAAAGTTTTTGCAATCGATTTTAAACTGACTTCCCGATATCCGATCATGTTGGAATCGGATCAAGCAAAGCGCAGCGCTGCCATCGGCGGAGGTCGCTAGCCAATGCTTCGCCTTGCTTGACAAAATGAAAAATTTGACTGTCAAATGCATTGAAATATCTGTACTGAAATATCTTTCTGTGAACACTTACTGTAATGACGCTAATCTGTGTTGAGATTAAACAGATTGATATATTATTGGTAGATAGGTATAACAATGTGCTATTTCAGATATGATCAGTTGAAGAAAAACTATTATAAACCTGAAATTTTCCACATGTCTCTGTCATAATCTCATCAAGATGTCAATATTTATAATATGAAAATCGATTACAATATTTCATACACACAAGATTAAAAAGCAGAAAATAATTATTTAAATAAAAAATATTTTTAATTTACCACGTTTTTACAAAGGGCTAAAAAGTATAAAATAATTTCTCCTAGCCATATACAGAAAACGAAAAATGCAATAGATGGCGAGGCGCATGCAATAGATGATTAATTGATGCATGAATAGGTCACAGTTCACACCTAAGTCACTAAGAATAGCGTCCCACGTTTTCATTAATCACAATTCATCGCAAATATATGAAAGCCCTTCAAATCCTGCATGTGGATTTTGAAAGAGAGCCAAGTTTCCGCATCACAACGTATTTATCGACTCCGATACCTGCCATTTAGTTCAAGTTCAAGAAAGTGTGTGTTCTCGAATACAAGAAACCCAAAAATCAAATATATCAATTGTTGAGATTTGATGATAATCAAGCAGTTGGACTTTGCTCAAACATATCTGAGCGATAAACATATCGTCCAAGACAACAAGATCAGGGTTATTATTTCCCAAACATGTGCCTACTTGAATTTGAATTGCGATTGACAAATTACTTTTTGTTACTAACTTAGATGTGAACTGTGAACTATTCATTCACAGAATAATTTTTTTTTCAAATATTTTTTCAAATATTTCCAGCATATTATAAACTGACAGCTAACTGTGCTTATGCTACAGCTATATTATTTTTCTTATGATGCGAAATAAAAATGTTTATGAGTGGTATTCACGGGAAAACTCAAGCAAAACCTATAAAACGGATGTGCACCTAAAAGTAGAATCTGTTACAATTAGACCGACAGGTGTCTCAGTCATATCTAAGCTGAAATAAAGGAAAGTCGCCTCGTTGCCTATATTCATGCACCATTTTTCCATCTGGACACAACTACAACATGCAATTTTCGTAAATAATAACTTGAAAGCCCATAAAGGACTGAATTTTCAAAATTATATTTTACAATTATTTTTAATTGTTTTGTAGATTTCAACTCCAGATTCTGTTAAACGCCACCGCTACAAGTAGTCACACTACTTAAAACGTTCTGCCCTCTCCAATAAACCTTGTTGCCATTTTTTCCTATCAGATGAATATAGATTCCGATTCTGAGCAAACCTAAATTAAGATGAGGATGTGTGTGTAATCTGTATACGTCAAAATAGCATCCTTCGTATGAGTGTATGATTGCCGCCTTTCGTTATCTCCACGCACATATTACCTAGATTTGCTTCGGGGTCAGGATTCTCTAAGCTTTTGGTGCGCCTTGGCAATTTGTTAGTGTTTTCAGTGAGAATAAAATGAATAAAGTGGCGGGCCGTCCGCCGTCCGTGGACTTAAGTCCCCTCGGTATCATCTGAGGAGAGGCGAGCTGTAAGCATGTCACCGCAGAACACTGGCCTAATGATATCTTCCTTCCTCACAGTCGTTTGCTCGTACCCTCGCGCAAACGATTCTCAAACATTACAAAAATATATTTGTCAGCAGTGTGAGTAAAGTTATTATGTTAGCTGATTGTATATGTTTGCTTGTGTTTTTATTTTACTCCCCCCCCCCCCCCCCGAGGGGACCAAGTCATGTGAGGTATTGTTACCATGCACGATAACTCGTGTAAATTATGTCCGATTTCAACAAATCTTTCGCTAATCGACAGTCATGGCCAATGTGCAGAGACCAGTTGATTTTGGGGTGTGTAAGACCTACGGTTCTTTTGTTTCGTCAGTTAAATTTGCGACTGACGCCTCTCTGCCAAAATAGCAAAACGAATGTACTTAGGCACTATGCGTCTATAAGAGGTCTCACTGGATGTGCACCTAGTTTAAACATTATTTAAATTCTATCGATTGTCGTTACAGGCTTACTTGTCGGTGATTAGAATTTAAGCCTATAGATGGCGATTGAAAATTCTGTTTTAGAATCTGACTACCGAGCAAGACGCCGCTAGCGCCGTGGGGCGAGATCACTGCGGCCTGCGACCGTGATGCCAAACCCACGTTCCTCGCTTCATTACATGAGCGTCGTCTGATACCGGCGCTACGGAAACCCAGCTGTTTTAGATATTGGCCGAAGTTTGATAATCCCTTGAGGTTTTCCCCCTGCCAGTTTATTTCATTGTATTCATTCACGACAACATATAATAGCATATTCAAAACTAAAATCAGCAAGGCAAGATACAATATATTCTGGGCTATATTATTTCAACATGCTACCTGAAAATTTAAAAATAATTCAGGTGAAATAAAAAGTCGCTAAAGGAGATCCTATTAGAAAATGTTTTTTATTCGCTCGAATACTTCGTTAATTTTAAGAATTCTAGTAATAAGGGAGTATCTACTGGGAAACTGTTGTCAAATTAAGTATCAGATTTTATATATTTTTAAACCGATAATAACGTGCATAACAGTTAAATGTTCATTAATGTTCCAAAAAGACTTTTCTCGACGTTCCACATGCAGAAAGACAGATACATTTTTTATGGTGGTGTAGATGGACCCTAGGAATTGAAATTAAAACGTCCAAAAAGACATTTCTCGACGTTTCAAATGTCCTAGAGTCATCATAACCAAAACAAAAAATGACTGTCTGTATATGTGGATGTTACTGTACACGATAATTCGAGTAAACTATATCCGTTTTAAACCTTTCTTTCGCCAATCGATAATTATGGCAAATGTGCATAGATTACTTTTTGGGATCTGTACGACTAAACTTTAAAAAAATATTTTTTATTTTAATTTTATGATGACCGTCAATACCCTCTATCGGCCGACGCAGTAACCCCCTGGCCACCAAAATTTGACTCGGCCGCTAGATAGAATTCATAATTTTATTAGTCATAGAATTTTATTAGAATTTAGAAGTCAGAAGTTTAAGTTAATTTAACTTATATATTATACATTATTACAAGAAAATAATCATATAGGCCGAAGTTTGATAAACCTTTGTGTTTCCTCCCTGCCAAGTTGATTATTATTATTAATAATATTATTATTACTGGATCGGTAGAATCTAGGAATGGATTATTTTATTATTATTATTATTCTTCTTCTTTTTACTCTACTATTATTATGATTATTATTGGAAACGGATTGGGTATTCCCAACCCGTTTCCAGTAGAGAAATCTTAAAAAAATCTTTTACTTTTCCAGGATAGGCACATGGCATTGGCATATGCCATGTAGGCATTCTCCGACAGACCAAATCGATGCATTGACTTCCATGGAGCTAAATAGAGAAATCATTAACCCAGTATCTATAAATTGCTTAAGACTGCGCAAGACGAAGTTCAATAGCATAAAATCACCCCCATGTCCTTCGTTTCCGTCACATAGTGCAGCGCGACCCCATCAACATGATACTGCTATTGGAGGGCGCTACATGACCTCGAGTGCGTCATAAAATACAATTTATACAGCACGCTCCACTGATAGACTGCATTAATAACCAACTGTATAAATAGCAAGACTCCATATGGTCGGTTCTTCATCAGCAATACCAAGGCAGCTCGCTCATAAAAATATGAAATGACAGCGGGACCAGGTTTGATTCGTGACTCAGCCCCGAACGCGTATAATATACTTAAAGGTCGCCATCCTCAATATAATGTACGTTATGCTGACAATGTAGTGGTAGAACGTCCAATTGAAATGATGGGGCCTGCGAGCATATTCAGCAAGATGTTAATGCAGTTTATGCCTGTAGTCAAGCCCGCAATCTGCAATTTAATACCGATTAGTCTCCAGTGATGACCTAAATATGTACAGTTAATCTTTAGGGAGCAATGCCTACTATTCGCATCTTCATTTAAACTCGTAGGTTTGTGTGTGATTAACAATCTAGGCACTTCAATTACATTCGTGTTATGCGCACATCATACGACTCGATTTTTAGAAGTCGCATGACAATGATATCAGTTAATTTTTGTGTTTCCTTCAACTAAACATGTAGAACAGCATTTCCCAAACTATTTTTGCCCTGGCCCGGTTATTTTTATGATTCTCCTTGGTGATCCAGGAACTGTTATATCGTAGATAATACTAATCACCACAGAAATACACAGTAGCTGGTCTGAGTGTCGAGTGTCTAGCAGTTGGAGCCTCCTTCTACCAGTTCACATCATCTCGCGATGGAGCGGCAGCTCAATATTTAAGGCGACGATGTATGTAAAAAAAATTCATACAACTCTCATTCAAATCTCATAAGAACATCTCGTAGAAATAGATTAACGAAGACAGCTTGTCGCATTTGTATGAGACAAATAATAGAAAAGTGCTACAGAAAATATTGATTTCAAAACACGCTAATATTTTATTTTTAAAAAATATCGATTTTACTGCAAGTTCATATAAAAAAAAAACATGCAATCATAAGTAATATTTAATAGTGAATATGTATGATGCTTGCTTGCACTTTCTATTTTTTTTATCAAGAAAAACTTTTTTTTTATTTTGCGATAGTCATATACTATATAACTATTGTTAAAATGCCTTCAGTGTGAGCGATGGTTCAAAAATTACTCCAATACTTTTTGAAAAATCTGAAATAGCTATTTAATTAAAAAAGATACAGTAAGTTATGATTTTTTTTCAGTTGACTAACACCATCAGTTAATATACTACAACGGTTCAAAAAATGCCTGAATTATAATCGTCGAAATGTACATACATCATCGCCTTAAGTCACATGGAACTATCCACCGATTAGAATTATACTAAAACCACTGCCGTCGGACTTTTATTTTCTGAGTTATTTGACGATTTTGTATCATCTACTTGAACACGTTACATCCAGACGAATCGACATCGAAATAAGGACCGAGTAAACAATTAAAAAAATCAATAAAATTTATACTTTCCTTCCTACTGTACATTTAATGAGAAAAAAATGGTAAGCGTTAGTAGTGGTGGCACACGTCCTACAGTTTGAGAAACGCCATCATTAGGGAAAGGGAACTGTTGCAATTTTTTGCTCTTTTCCTTCGCTCCGGACGGTCGAAGATTATCTAATGCAATGTAGCTGACTACTATACATCCACACAACTCTAACTTATATAGATATAGTTAAAGATATATAAGAGACATCCGGGCTGAATTGGTTCCATTTTTTTAATATGAATATCGCGGTAAAATATATTCCGTGGGTGTCAATATATATTATAACAATGAAACCACAGAATTATATGAACTGAAAGAAAATGAATCTGTGTAGTCAGTGGTGACTGACGCGACAGAGAAATAGAAAATCATGATCTCTCGCAGCGAAAACAAATCGAAAACATTTGCGAAAATAAGTGGTCTTACAAAACATACAACACAAAAACATTCAATATCATACAACAAGCATAAGTCCACAAAACATACAATATTAAGTATATACGTTCTAGGACTTATTTTTTATAGAAGAAATAAGTGGCATCATTGCTTGTACAACAATAGAAATACGTAAACTGAAACTTCATCCATTTCTCGTATTTCTTTTGTATACCTAGCCTTTATTTAAACTCTTTAACATGCTTCCAAAGACGATCCCAAGACATGGAAAATAGGTGTTTGATGTCACTCTCGCTAGTTATAAGGTAAGCTTATCACTGAAACTTGCCATCAAGGGGGTAGTTTTTGAGTCTGTAGAGAACATGTCGTATACAGTGAGATGACGTCACTATGAGGTCATTCTCTAACGATTTTCATTTGAAATTCGAATGTGGAATGCGGAAGTGATAGAGATATGACGTCATCTCTCATACGAGATTATCGGTTCAAATATCAACCACTGAGCAATACATTGTATAAAAAACCATCATGTATCTACCTTATAAGAAATATCATACATGATTTAATATTTTTGGAAATAAAATATCAACTAAGAACTATTTCATTTATTCACCCCCAACCCCTCCTCCCCGCCCCTTAATACGTCTATATTTTTATAAACAATAAAATATTTTTCTACTCGACCCACTCTTCATTTTTATATGTCACATGATTGTATTGGATTTTTTTATTTCCACCCCCATTAAATCGGTCACAATACTGAAACAATCCTAACACGTTAGGATTTTAAATTACAGAAAATTCAGGGCAATTTTAAATGATATCGAACAATGCGCTGGTCGTTGTTGCATAACACACACATTTACAGATAAACAGACGAAATGCTGAAAAGTCAAGTTAAAACAATACGTTACTACGCCCGGTCATGTATGTAAAAAAATCTTCTACAAATCTCATAAGAACATCTCATGCAAATGAGGCGAACGAAGACGACTTAGCGTATTTGTAAGAAAAAAATAATAGAAACGTATTGTAGTAAATATTATTTTTAAAACAAAATAATATTTTATTTGAAAAAAATATCGATGGTACTAAAAGTTTAATGTATATAGTTTATGTAAAAAATACCAAAATAAAAAAAACATACAATTGGTAATAAGTAATATTTAATAGTGAATATAG
>JAOPUG010000168.1:6451519-6464847 GCA_027564375.1 Micropterix facetella
TTTAATTAAAGGTAAAATAAAAATGTTGAATGGAAAAGACATTTCTTTTAATTAATCTTATGGTAACTAGAAAAAAATGTTTAAAAAAATCAATAACAAAAAAAAACAAATAAAAATAAAATAGTGTAGCAAAATGCATTAATTAATTATCAATAAAATAAATGGTAAAAAATTAAATTATTAAATTTAATTTTAAAGTTAAAAGGCCGAAAATAAAATAAAATAAAACCAAATAGTCTATTATCTAAAATATAAATATCCGATTTTAAATGTCTAAGTCGCAATGACAATTAAGTTTAGGTAGATTTTTTCCTTAAATTTAGTCTCATTCATGTTGAATAAGTCGAGATTCTGGAATCGATTATTGTAAGTAGACATTAGGCGGTATATGATGGAATTGTGGGCATGTCTAGTACGGGCCGGAGGGACTTCGAATGTACGAGGAGAGCAAACAACGCGTGGTGGTACGTAAAAGGACAGGTTCTCTGTAAAATAAGGGTTGCCCACGTTGTTGTGGATAATTTTATGTAATAGTACCATATCAGCCGTGGTGTGGTGGTTCTCCAATGTAGCAATTTTGAAGTGATTTAGTCTGTCCCCGTACGTTTCCAGTCCCAAACATTCGCGGGAGTTGAGTTGTCTCATACAATGTTTTTGGACGCTTGATCTCTCCTTGTGCACGTGGTATTGCGGATTCCAAATCGGAGATGCAAACTCTAACACGCTGCGAATGCATGAAAAATAAAGGGTTTTGTATACATTCGCGTCCGAGAAAGGTTTAAAGACCCTACTAATGAATCACAAGGTTTTCAAGGCTTTACTGACAGTACTTTGTATGAGCTCGTCGAATGTCAGTCGATGGTCGAGTTGAACGCTGAGGTCGCGAGTGCTCTGCACTTTGGGAATTGGACCACCACTGAAAATGGTGTGTCTCTTTTTACTGCTAAACGTAATTTCTTAGCATTTCAAAGTGTTGAAAGAGAGTATGTTATTTAATATTATATTTTGATAATAGTTTTTTTATATATTGAATTAGCGCTGCGATTGAATGATACGGCGAGACGGTGATGTGCTATAATGATGTCCCCAAACCTAACCACATTTCCCGGTAATGACAAAACGATTGCTTGCGGGTTGCTAAGAACAATAGACGCATGTCCTGCTGCATTGTGAGTAATATTTTTTCGATTATAGCTAGCATCGTTGTATGAGCAATTGTGAATATGGTCAGGAAATCAAAACTGAGGTTTAGTTACTATAATGGCTTGATTTTTTTTCATTTATAATATTTTTATAGATATTTTTTTTTGTTTAATATTCAGAAGCTCCTGAACACCCGGAGTAGACATATTTATTCAAATCTTTACAGTTATCAAAATTATATCTATACGAAAATATTTTTTTGGAGGAAGTTATTGAGCTAAGATCCCATATGAAGTCTATGTATTTTAAACAACCTAACTCACTTCGATATCTGCGCAGATATCTAACATGACGTCCACACGAACAATGAGAATTTGAGTGTGTAGGGACGCTGCCCAGACAAAAGTCTGTTTCGTGTGGACCAGCTTATAGCGAGCAAACGAAACATAAGTAAACGAAAACGACAACTAGGAGTGAGAAACGGTGCGACATCTTTGCAGACAGACATATCACAATTTTAAAATTAAACTTTGTTACAGGAACCCAAATGTAGGAACCCAATTGTAAAAGAACTGGCTAAGATTCCCGTTGTGTTTCAAGTAAGATTAGCGCAGGTTGAAGATGAGACAGCGGCACCATCGACCACGGCCACTGCTAAAGGTACAACGCCGACTGCCACAGTGACTGAGTCGACTTGTGGATTGTTTCTTACCTTCAAAGTCTTTGCGTCCATCCACGGGAGACAAGACGACAGCAGTCATTATAACTTCCTGGGATGGCGGTTCGCCCGTAGCACTGACTCCTCTCCACTGTACTTCTTCCTTCGCCTTAGTATAATGAGTAATAGTTGAAATGTCTATAAATTAAGTATAACTAAAAATTTAAATGTAATGGATACAATAAATAAATATATAAAATAAATACTAAAAGTACCGATTTCTTAGCTTGTATTCGCGAAATTTAAGAAATGATTTCAAAATCTCCTGTTGCAGTAGAGTTTCGTAATATTTTTGTGAAGCACCCTATTTTAATAGTAAATAAATATGATTTTTGTTTTTTTTGAGCAATGTTTCGCAAATTAGCATATGTCTGAGGAAAATCGGCCTAGTTTAGTGTACAAACAAAGAAAATATTATTCTGAAATTAAGAGATCATTTATTTGATTTTGATTAAAGCAAAGAGGGGTAAAGACATTCTTTAAAAATGGTTAATCCAAAAAAAATATTGTGACACTAAGGGGAGCTCTCGGCGCCCTCCATAACTTCCGTGTGCCTCTGTTTTCAACTGTTCTCTGCTGACCATAAAAAATACTAAATAGAATATTTTCATTTCATTTCATCAAAAATAATTGACCTCCAAATCTCTGGCCCTTGCAAAGCCTGGGTCCATGTAGGAATATATTCTGTTAATATATTTTAAGTAGAAAATTAATTAGTTTCGACGCCGGTCCACAGACGGCAGTATAAGTTGAATTCGAATCAATTATTTCGTTGGACTACATATCCAAAGCCATAAAATACAAATATTTGAATTATTCGAAAATAACATAGGACAGTAGAAACAAAACAAGAGTTGAGCTCATTGTTGCTAAAATTTATGGAATCATGCATTTTCCCTGGATTTGTGTTTTTATTTCCTGGATGGTGGTAGTGATCACTCCTGGAACTCGGTCTATTGCGATTGATCTTTCAGAACACATTCACCTAAGGTAAAACGTTTTCTATCATTCAATCGTTCTTCGACCTTAAAGCATTTCATGTATTTTTCTTAACAGTGACACATTGGACGATGACAATAATACGGAAAGCGAATCTGCTGGCGAGGAAAAGTCGCTTATTTGCTATGCTTGTAGCGGCTACCTCAACACGGCTGATGGGAAAGAGTGTGGAGGCAATGTAAATATGTAAGTTTACTTCCCGTAGGTGTGTTTATTTGGCTGAGAATTCTATTTTAATAATAGTTTTTCATATATATTGAATTAGCACTACGATCGAATGCTACGGCGAGATGGCTATGTGCTATAATTATGTCTCCAAACCCAACCACATTTCCCGGGGATGCCAAAACGATTGCTTGAGGGTTGCTAAGAACAATAGACGTATTTCCTGCTGTGATGTAAGTAATATTTATTTGATTCTTGCTAGCATCGTTATATGAGCAATTGTGGATATGGCAAGGGAATCAGAACCGCTTCAACTATTTCGAAGGAATCATGTTAAGGATATATATATATATATACATATAGAATTTCTTTTCGTTAGCAATTTGTTAGTACTATTGAGAGCTAAAATTCGTGAAATATTTCAATCCGAACCAAATTCAGTGGAATGCTAAACATCGTCAATACAAGAACTAAGTTTAAATCATGATGCTTGGAACCGAATCGGCGTAGGTACTAATGGAGTTTGAAGGATACGAACTAAGAAAGAAGGACTCTTTTTGTCATTTATAGGAAATACAGTATGTATGCTTAATTACAATACACATTCCTGAAATTTTATTTTGAATATCTACGAAGAGTTTTTATGCTAATGCGCATAATGTCAAAGCCGCTGCAGCATTATTCGTTTAGGGCGGATGAGACACACCGGGCAGAGAACAGGCGAGAACGAGAACGATGAGTGCTAGAAACCATCCACACTCACTCTTTCTGGTGTTCTTGGAGATTATTGTCGAGAGTTCTCGCCGGAGATTGTCGTCATCATCTGCCTGCGTAGATGGAGAATCACTCCATCTGCGCAGGCATCTAACATGACGTCCACACGAACAATGAGAATTTGTTTGTGGAGTCATGCAGCGCAGATAAAAGTCTGTTGTGTGGACCCGTGTTTAACGAACAAACGAAACAGTAGGAAAAGGAAACGACAACTAGGAGTGAGAAACGGTGCGGCATCTTTGCAGACATACATATCACAATTTTAAAATTAAACTTTGTTACAGGAACCCAAATGCAACAATCAACCTGTAAAAGAACTGGCTAAGATTCCCGTCGTGTTTCAAGTACGATTAGCGCAGGTTGAAGTTGAGCCAGCGGCACCATCGACCACGGCCACTGCTAAAAGTACAAAGGCAACTTCCGCAGTGACTGAGTCGACTTGTGGATTGTTTCTTGCCTTCAAAATCTTTGCGTCCATCCCACGGGAGACAAGACGACAACAGTTATTATAACTTCCTGGGTGCGGGTTCGCCAGTAGCACTGGCTTCTTTCAACTATGCTTTTCCTACGCCTAAGTACTATGAATGTTGAAATGTTTATAAATTAGGAATAATACTAAAAATGTTAATGTAATGGATACAATAAATAAATATATAAAATAAATATTAAAGTACGTATTTTTTTTGTTTGTATTCGCGAAATTCGTGAATTGATTTTAAAATCTGTTGCAATACTTAGCACTTCGTAATACTTTTGTGAAGCATCTTATTTTAACAGAATAAATATGATTTTGTTTTTTTGAGCAATGTTTCGCAAATTAGCATACATTATGCTAGTCTTAGGAAAATCGGCCCCTTTTAGTACTATATATTAAAAAATATTATTCTGTAATTAATGGCCCCAGTCTTAAAACCGTAGGTATGACTACATAAAGACGAAACACCGCATAATGGCCACAATTGCAGGTAAGCTCCAGCAAACTGGACTGTGCAAACCTCATACTGTTTTGACACGATGTTTGTCACTTCACGATGTGGTCAACAGAAGTTTTTTTTATTTACTGATAAAAAAACAACACATAAACAAGCGACTATGTAGAAGTGGAGCAAAAAGTGGTTTTTACGGAGAAACATACATCCACATGTTAACTTAATCGAAGATTTAAGAAAAGATCCAAAAGACTGGCTTGGTTATCTAAGGATGGATTAAACAGCCTATAATGAGTTACTGCACCTAGTGACACCCATAATTAAAAATGAATATACTATTATGCGCCAGCCTATATCTACTCGTGAAAGATTAATCTGTAAGTTAAGGTTTTTAGCAACTGGGAGGACTTACAGATACCTCAGATTCTCTGCAGCAATTTCTCATCAAGCATTGTCTAAAATTATCCCGAACACATGTAAAGCCATATATCACGTTCTACACATTCTACACAAAGAATACATGAAGGTAAGTAAGTCAATTATATTTATTAAAAAAAATCCGATCATTTATATGAAATATATGATTTATAAATAATAACATATTGAGATAAGGTAGTATCTACGAAATCATTTGAATCATAGTTAACTTCAATGCTATCATTTTCTAGGGCAATCGACTGAGTTTCTGGAAATATTGATGCTTGTATTGACATAATTTCCGTAGAATTTCGGGTTCTGCTAACCGGTATTGAAATCCTAGGTGGATCTATATTTAAAGATGTTTGAGCAGGTACATATACATAAGAGTTTCTATATAGGTTTCCTAACTCTGCTTCATAAATGGCATCGTTTATAATTTTTTCAAGAAAAATTCTTTGATTAGTTGGCAAGTTTCTAAGTTTATGAGCTACGTTATGTCCAAATGCATCATGGCTGTCTTCTTTAGTTGTTTCACTCAAACGTTTTCCTATAGAAGATATTGGGTCATCCAATTCTCTCCCTCGCTTTCCACCTGGGCATCTTGGTGGCAAACCTTTTGTGATAGATGTGCTCCCACCACCGAATGAAGATTTATTCGATGGTGAACGAAGATAATTGCTGTTACTCGTGGATGATTGTGATGGCGGTCGATACTCTAAGGAGAGTTAACAGAAGTTGAAGCCACATCAGCGTTTGACCCTATCTCGGTATTTGAAGCCGTGTCAGTGTTATTCTGACAAAAATAATATATTTTTGTTTCAGATCTCAAAGTCACATGAAGAATGGAAAGACATAGCACAAGAATTTGAAGAGAGATGGAACTTTCCCCATTGCTTAGACGCCGTGAACGGCAAACATATGCGGATTATTCCACCAGAAGAACACGGCTCCTATTATTATAATTATAAAAGATTTCACAGTATGGTTTTGATGGCAGTTGTAAATGCTAATAAGTAATTCATAATATCAGAATTTGGTGTGAATGGGAGAATTTATGATGGAGATGTTATAGAACAAACAACATTTTACAATAAATTAAAAGATAATACATTCCACATTCCGAATATTGATCGTCTCAGTGATTCAGATTAAATGCCTAATTATGTGTTTATTGGTGATGAAGCTTTTGCCTTAACGTCACATTTAAAAAAATACATTTAATCAAAGAGAATTAACAAATGAACGTAAAATAATTGATTATCGTCTGTCAAAGGCAAGACGAGTTTTAGAGAATGCGTTTGGTATTTTAGCTAATAGATTTCCAGTTTTTCATACCAGTATTAATGTTTACCTAGAAGCAATAAATACTGTTGTCATTACATGTTGTGTACTCCATAACTTTTTGAGAAGAAAATATGCTTCAACATATACTCCTATTGGAAGCTTGGACGACGACATTTGGCTAGAGAATATTTTTTATGTTATTTTAATAATGAAGTGAGTGTATCATGGCAAACACTATTGTGTAACTGATAAATACACTTCCATTGTCTAATTTAACTTAAGTTCATAACATTGTGCAAGTGAACATTGTTAAAATAAATACATTGTATATGATCCATGTTTTTCAATTCACACAAATCCAGAAAAATAAAGAATTATGTGCTCTATCTCAATAACAAAACGGAATAAAATCATGTTATAAACACAATAATTATTTACCTCGGATCCTATGAGTCCAGAAAATTAATATTGGATTCAGAGCAGTTTATTGGTCCTTTACAAAGGCTAATACCTAAGCCATAATACTACAAGCTCGGGTGGTAAATGTCTTCTGCACTGGCACCTGACTTCAGAGAATCTTTAATTTTATTCTTTTCATTGCGACGAGAACCTCTCAAAGATTTTTTTTTGTTACAATGTCCATTGTTGCATTTTGTTCCACCTGCATTGCAATAAATATATTTTTGGAAAAAAAATATAATTAATAACGAACAAACTCTTTATTGGCTTATATTATGTTGAATTTATACTACATTAACTTTATAGCATATTGCCATCGACTATAGGATTTGTATGTTATATCGACTTACCTCTTTTAATTTTTCAACCATTAAATGATAAACTTCGTCTTTTTTGTTCCTGTCGGAATATTCCTTGCTCTAAATTTTCCACTATGCCGGCAACGATTTGTACAGTTCTATGAATTGAATTAAAAATTCCTTCGAATAAATGCGTACTTCACTCATTTTAAAAATTTATGTGTTGTCGAAAAAAAAATTGCCAGACTGACCATAAAAGATATTAAATAGAATATTTCGATTTCATTTCATCAAAAATAATGACCTTCGAAATCTCTGGCCCTCCCATATACTGGATATATGTAGGAATTATTTTATATTCTGTTAATATTATTTTAGGTAGAAAACCAACTAGTTTCGACTTGGATCCGCTAGATGGCAGTCTCAGTTGAAAGCGAATAAATAATTTCGTTGGACTATATCCAAAGACATAATACAAACATTTGAATTATTCGAAAATAACATAGGACAGTAGAAACAAAACAATACTCATGAAAATAATTTGTTTTCCTGCAAAGAGTCGAGCTCGTTGTTGTGAACATTTATAGAATCATGCATTTTTCTTGGATTTGTGTTTTTATTTGCTGGATGGTCGCAGTGAACACTCCTGGAACTCGGTCTATTGCGATTGATCTTCCGGAACACATTCACGGAAGGTAAAACGTTTTCTATCATCCAATCGTCGTATCTCTCTTCGACCTTGAAGCATTTCATGTATTTTTCTTAACAGAGACACCTTGGACGATGACAATAATACGGAAAGCGAATCTGCTGGCGAGGAAAAGCCGCTTATTTGCTATGCTTGTAGCGGCTACCTCAACGCGGCTGACGGGAAACAGTGTGGACGCAATGTAAATATGTAAGTTTACTTACCGTAGGTGTGTTTATTTGGTTGAGAATTCTATTTTAATAATAGTTTTTTATATATATTGAATTAGCACTACGATCGAATGCTACGGCGAGATGGCTATGTGCTATAATGATGTCTCCAAACCCAACCACATTTCCCGGGGATGCCAAAACGATTGCTTGAGGGTTTCTAAGAACAATAGACGCATTTACTGCTGCGATGTAAGTAATATTTATTGGATTTTTGCTAGCATCGTTGTATGAGCAATTGTAGATATGGCAAGGGAATCAGAGCCGCTTCAACTATTTCGAAGGAATCATGTTAAGGAGATATACATATAATTTATTTTCGTTATTATTACGTTAGAGATTTCGTTATTATTACTATTGAGAGTTAAAATTCGTGGAATATTTAAATCCGACCCAATTTAGTAGAATGCCAAACATCGTCACTGCAAGAACAAGAGTTAATCACTATGCTTGGAACCGAATCGGCGTAGGTACTGATGGATTTTGAAGTATCCGAACTAAGAAAGAAGAAGGAAACTATTTTTGTTATTAATAGGAAATTTACAATACGAATTACAAATTAAATTTTATATTGGATATTTACAAATGGTTATCATGCTAATGTCCATAATGTCAAAGCCGATGCAGCATTAATTTCGTTTAGGGTAGATGAGACACAGGGCGGAAAACAGGCGAGAACGAGAACTATGAGTGCTAGAAACCATGCAAACTCACTCTTTCTGGTGTTCTCGGAGATTATTGTCGTGAGTTTTCACCGGGGATTCTCGTCGTCATCTGCCTGCGCAGATGGAGAATCACTCTGCGCAGGCATATAACATGACGTCCACACGAACAATGAGAATTTGTTTGTGCAGTATTGCAGCGCAGATAAAAGTCTGTTATGTGGACCCGCGTTTAACAAACAAACGAAACAGGAGGAAAAGGAAACGCCAACTAGGGGTGAGTTGCAGACAGACATATCACAATTTTAAAATTAAACTTTAACTTTGTTACAGGAACCCAAATGCAACAATCAATCTGTAAAAGAACTGGCTAAGATTCCCGTCGCGTTTCAAGCAAGATTAGCGCCTGCTGAAGATGGGGCACCAACACTATCGTCGACCACGACCACTGCTAAAGTTACAGCGGCGACTACTGCAGCGACTAAGTCGACTGAGTCTGGCGCAACTGGCGCAGTGGTGTCGACGACCTCAGCGACCACAGGTAAAACGACCAAAAAGAGCATGGGCAACAACCTGGCAGCTCCAGCCCTGATGCTCCTGACGGCGTCGATCGTTGGCATCGTTGCTCCCGTCCACGTGATATAGGCATATTTATTTCATCAAATTTTAATCTGAGTAAAGATATTTTTTTGTGATTTTTTGTCAATTGAGAATTTTATTATTATTTTTCATGTTCGTGATTTTGTTTGTGTTGAAGCGTTATCAAAATGTTAATGTATGTGGATAAATAAATAAATAAATTATATCAATTCAATACAATTTTGTTATTATAACGATACACGTATTGTTTTAAGGATATCCCGATGAGATTATACCATACCAATAGGCAGTTAGTTTTTATTCAGAATAAAAAATATATTGTCGAAGAGGCACGATTGCAGCATTTCATCTCTTTCGAATTCGAAATAAAAGATCATACTCCTTGTGAATCGAATACAGCCAATTTATTTTGCGGTTACACAGGTGTATTGCATGTCACCTGCTACGGGCGAACCCGTCCACCTCGGAGCGTTTCAGTGAATTTTATCGCTATATCACCTCGAGGTGAATCACAGAGATTGGGGACGTAGACAATCTACGTAGGTACCAAGCTCCACCACTGCCCGTCAGAGGCCAACACCTTGCGTCGAGGCATAGGAAAGTACCACCATGCTGGCAGCCTCACCCCCTGACTCCCAGATTTAGTCGGATTCCTCCGACCACCCATCTGATTGCATGTTCGAGGTCGCTTGCGTGGTCTCTACTTCAAGCGAGCAGCATTCCTTACTGGAATATCGCGGGTACGGGGCGTCCTTTGTTTGGCAACTTTCACTCGAGATCGGGTGGCCCACGTATCGTTTCTATGGATAAGCAGCTTAAGGCACCTACTTACCCCCGCTTTCTTAAGAAGCGTACACTTCTTAACTCCTCCGATTATTAGTCAGTGACAGACCGGCCGGTTTGCCCGCGCCGTGCGCCAGCTATCCAGATCAGCCCGAGTTTCCGTCCCCGAATCCACCGCACAGCGGGTTCACCAGGTTGGTCCCTCTTTTAAGAGGCTCCCGGATAGGAGCTGCCCCGTGAGCTGGGCCGACCAAGTTGATATATAACGGCCATCATAGTCCAGACTACACGGAACCATTATGATGATGGTTACACATATTTATTGTATGTCAACTGCTACGGGCGAATCCGTCCGCCCTGGAGCGTTTTAGCAAACGTTATTGCTATATCACCTCGAACCGAAACACAGAGACTTGGGGACGTAGATAATCTACGTAACAAGCTCCACCTCAGCCCGTTAGAGACCAACTCTTACCGCGAGGCATTTGGGAATTTTCAAGCCTAGTGTGGCTATGCATCGCGCCCTAACTACCAGATGCTATCAGATTTTTCCGATCCCCTGTCTGGTTGCAGGTTCGAAGTCGCTTGCGCGATCCTCTACCCCAAGCAGAAGCAATTTCTAACTGGAATTATCGCGGATCCTTCGCGTTCTTTGCTCGGCTTGCCACTCGAGATCGGGTGGCCATCGAATTGTTCAAGGATAGCTTGAGGTACCTACCTACCCCCGCTTCCTTAGGTCGCATTGCGCTTCCAAACTCCTCTGGCTATTAGTTGTTGAGAAAACTACCACTACACCGACCAGTGCATCGAGCAACCATCCATCCGAAATTTTCACCCCGAGTCACCGCATTACCGGGCTACTGGGGGTTCAGGTCATGTCACCGCATTACCAGGCTACAGATGGCCCTTCTTCCGGAAGGTTGTTAAGCAAAGGACAACATGCTGACCATCCCTCAGATATCCAGGGTAGCCCAAGGGCTTCCCCCGGGTCAGCCGCCATGCACAGCGGGTTCACCGGTTTCGTCCCTCTTCGTGGAGGCTGCCGGATAGGTGTTGGTTGACCACGATAACAGAGTTGGCCATTAAGACCCGAGCTGCACGACCCCATTAGACCAGACGGATAGATGGAGAAATCCGTCCAAATCTGGGAGTCAGGGGGGAGAGGGTGCCCTCTGGGTATCATTGCTCAGTGCCTTGCCGTAAAGGTTGGCCTCTGACGGGCAGTGGTGAGCTTGGTAAGTAGATCGTCTACCCCCAAAAAGGCTGTGAGTTCATCTCAGAGTGATATAACGATACAGTTCGTTAAAACATCCTGGTGTGACGGGTTTGCCCGTAGCTTAGACACACCAATGACTAAATTACCAAAATTAAATGACCGGTACATCACTAATCTGTTCCGATCGGTGTATTCTGACAGAGAATAGGATAGCAGACATTTTTAATTTATAATTGTATTTAATTCTTTCCAGGCTAAAATGAACACCAGCGATCCTCTCGGTCACCAGAAAGCAATGGACAATGAACGGTTATCATCCTTATCTGGTCATCATCACCATCACCACCAGGCAGCAATGAGCCAGATGCTATACGGAGCTGCTGGGCTAGCTCCTGGAAGATCAGGTACTTCTTCGACAAAGCTTTAGAGTCACTTGTTTACAGGCACGTTTTAAGTATATAAGACATGTCCACAACCAAACGGATTTATATTTAAAAAAAATGCATTTTCTAACCACCTTGACTGTGGAGATTACATTATTACCTAACTTGATAAACGAACACATGAAGATGTTATAGATGTAGTATAGTTCTTAAAACAGAACAGTATGGGGAAATCCGAAGCCATCGCAGATAGAGAAAAACACTGAAAGGGGTCACAAGGCGGATTTTAGAGAAATAAAAAATGGTTTATATTTTATATTTGTCTCTTGGCAACATTTTCAGGTTCTTCCTCGTCATCACCAGTTTCCGGTGGTCCCGGTGGTCTGCTGGTGGTTCCTCAGCCGATCAGTGCTGGCGGTGGCGTCAGTTCTGCTGGCATGGGAATGAAGGGGGCAAAGATGGGAGCCTTGCCGCACACCGCGCATTCTAGGAAATATCATTGCAAGATGTGTCCACAGGTAAGTCGATGCTCTCTAAATTTCTTGTGTTAAATTGCTATAAATGTTATACTGGTCATCGGCCAACTAAACATCCTATCATACACTAAAATTCAATATCTGTGGAATACCCCCATAATAAAGAACTTAAATTTTAGAGGTATTTATGATCGTTGAGTGACTATGCAGTGTATTCATTATAGAATATACGTCGGCCATATCATTAAGAGTGTATATATTTTTTTGTTTGCCTAAAAAATACAGTATCTCTTCAATATATGTAGATTTCTTGCTTCTTAATAACAGAGCCCACAAGTCTGGGAAAGTGTACTCTGTTCATTTGTCGACCAACTCGTATACCAGAGATTGGGTTTTGTGCATTTTTATTTCATGTGAGTTTTTGCAAGTTACGCTATGAGAAGCTGCAGTGATATTTGTTCCACATGGAACACTTTAGAGTTAAATGATGATTCTTTAATGATCACAAAAAAGATTAACATTTGTTTGACCTTCGACTGAGCTAGTAGAAAGAGATTGATATTTATGCCACTGGTACCCGAGACATTCAACAGATGAACAGAGGTGGTGTCTTGGATGGCACAGTAAAGGATCCCAGACGTTGAGAGTCAGTGGTCGTGAAGTAAAGCGTCTGTATAGAAAAAAATCAAGAGAAACTATAAAAAATGAAACATATAAGTGAACAAAATATACTGTGCATTTATACAAATATACAAATGCGGTTCTATTACTCTAGTTTTATTGCACCAACAGCAAAAAACAAATAAATTGTTGTATATGACCAACAATGGTGACCACTTTATTAAATTAAAATTTTGAATATATACATGACTTTTTCAAAGACTTACAATATTATTCCTACTAAAATAAGTGAAAAAGCTACCTTAAACATAATTGCATTACGAATGGGGAAATATATTTATATAAATGCAATATATAAGGAATAAGTGAATGGTGATACATCTTTAATAATCCATATAATCTAAATACAAATGTAATAAATATTCCAAATAATCGTAATTAAGACCTCAAAGTATCAAAAAGGCTTATAATATTTTCCA
>JAOPUG010000168.1:6489313-6500269 GCA_027564375.1 Micropterix facetella
AGTAGAGGACCGCGCAAGCGACCTCGGACCTGCAACCAGACGGGGAATCAGAGGAATCTGATTCGCATCTGGGAGTAAGGGCGCGAGGAACCCCACTGGGCTTGAAAATTCCAAGCGCCCCGCGGTAAGGTGTTGGCTTCTTACGGGCTTAGGTGGAGCTTGGTAAGTAGATCCATATTGCATCGTCGACCGGCGTGTCGTCCAAAGTCTCTGCGTTTCGCCTCGGGGTGATATAACGAATATATCGTTAAAACGCTCCGGGGTGGACGAGTTCGCTCGTAGCAGGTGACATCTCAAGTTGTGCTTGGTGAATCTGCGGACGGAATCTCGGGCGGAATTGGACGACTGATGCACGGAACGGACCGGCCGTGTTGTCAATCGATTTAGTCGTGGTCTGGAAACGTATGTTTCCCTAAAATGCGAGGGTATGTATCAACCTAGTCGCCTATACTTAGAAACGACCCGATGGCCACCCGATACCGGGAGGCGTTCCGAGTAAACGGCCCTGTCGCCACGGGTCCGCGATATTTCCATGTTACGGAATGCCGCGTTATTACTGTAGGTAGGGGTTAGGCAAGCGAGTTCGATCCTGGGACCAGAGTGGACGGAAAAATCCGACCTAATCTGATAGCCAGGAGGTGAGGCTGCCCGTTAGATGGCAATTCCCAGTACCTCGCCGTAAAGGGTTAGACTCTGACAGGCAAAGGCGTAGTTGGATTTAGGATATGTATTGTCATAATTCTGTCATATTGGGGCGATATGACGATAAAGTTCATTAAAACACGTCAGGATGACGGGTTTGCCCGAGTATAGTCTTAAATCAAACATTGGTCAGTTTACTGGATCCTAACGATTCCGTGCAGCTTAGGTATGTGATGGCCAGTTTTATGTGACCCTTGGTCGGCCCAACTCACAGATCAACCCCTATCCAGGAGCCTCCTCGAAGAAGAATTTACCCTGCCAGTGCCACCGCGACTTATGCATTTGCCTGTATCCTGCAGTCGCTGACAATTGGGAGCGGATGTGCATATCCGGAGGAACACTTTGGGAGGATATGGGCAGTTTGCGGATGACCGGCAGAACACTTGCACGTAAGAACAGGCCTGCACTCCGGCGAATACCCGAGGCATTCTGAGAAGTATGTTTCCTAAGACGCTGGTGTATATGTTGACCTGATGTCACCTACCCTTAGAAACGATCCATAGGCTACCCGATCTCGGGTGATGTATGCCGACTAAAGGACGCCGAGTCACGAACCACCGTATACATTACATCAGGTAGAGGCCACACAAGCAATTTCGAACCCGTGACCAGACGGAACGATAGAAATATCCGTCCAAACTAGGAGTCAGGGGTGAGGCTGCAAGCTGGGTGGCGATTCACATTCCCTCGTCGTAAGGCATTAGACTATTACGGGTTGTCGGCGTAGCTTGACTGTGGATTGTATTGTCCAAAATCTCTGCGATCATGTCAGAGTGATAGAACGACAACAGTCGTTAAAACATCCTGGGACGAGGGGTTCGCCCTTAGCTTTGACACATCCAAAACTGGACGATTTACTAGCCATGCTCAATCCGCTAATAACCAGGGGGGAGGGGGCTAGAAACGTAGCTAGAAACGTAGCTTCCTATGACGGCGGGTGTAGACGGTACCCTAATAGCATATATCCCTAGAAACGATCCGTTGACCAGTAAACAATCCTGTGTGTGATTGACAAGTAACGGGCACCATGGATCTGCCATAAATTCGTTACAAATTACCACTAACATCAGGCAGAAGCCATGCAAGCGAATTCGAACCCGTGACCACGGCAGGATTGGAGAATATATCTACAATCGCGGCCTCTACCTTAGGATATCTTCAATTCGTAACAAATTATCGCCGAACTCGAAATTGCGTGGCCAACGGATCGTTTCTAAGGATAGACCCGACTGCTACAGGCATGCAGTGCGTATACCACTACCACATATGCAAATTCGGCAATCACGTTGGACTGCCGGCAATAATCTTACACTATTATGCTTCATATATTATCAAGCATAGCTCAACGTTTTTTTTAAACTGCGTCCTTATTTGACTTTTATGTCGTAATATCAGGAGCCCACATTCGCATTTTTTTCGGTGTATTAACCAGTCATTTATCTCATCAACTGTTAAATCAAATTTTATCAGCAGCTATAATAGTCCAATCGGGTTTTTACAGACTGAGTCGGGGCATTGCTTAAGTCGTCTGTATATTTAATAAATAGAAGTGGGGCAGAAAGGAGCCTCTTGGTACTCCTATTGAATGATCGTACGCTGGGATAATGTTGTCTCTTCATAATATGGTTGGTGGAACGTACGAACTTCTATACGATTCTCTAAGTCATCAATTTATTTTTGTAAATCGAACCTCGAAAGGTAAATTTCTTTTAGTAGGGTTAGACTAGTCTCACCGAACCCTGCAATTTAAAAGGGTGTAAAATATCGTATTTCTTGAAAAGACGTAAGCGTGCAGTTCGTCATGCAACCCTATTGTGCAGCAACAAAGAATTTCGGCTCTGTATTGATATCTGGATAATATCATAATCGATATTCCGAAGGGTTAATATTTGGAGCAGGCAAAGCAAAGCGACACGACGACAGGCATTGTTAGATAAGATTTGTGTATTATGTTGTCAAGGTTGTCAAATTTGACGCTGTATCATATTTGGATTGGATGGAATATAAAAGTTATATAATAATAAAATTTAATAAGAGTATTGGCTCGTATTCCCATTAAGAAAACTAAAACTTAGTTGGTTCTAAAATATAACACTTCTTATTCCTTTAATATTCTGTTTCTTAAAATTTTAGAAAATGTCTTAAATAGTATAGCTTTCGGTCATGTCTATGGTGATTCCTAAACGGTGTCAATTTTACAGCTCTGCGGAATTGTCTTGCGCGTTTCGATATTTTAGCTAGCTGATTGCGGCTTCGCCATTTCCGCCAGTTGAGATTTAGACCCGCGACGACAGAGATCGGAAAAATCTGACTAAATCTGGGAGTAAGGGCGCGACGGACGCCACATTTGGCTTGAAAATTCTCAGTGCCTCGCGGTAAGGGTTACCTCTTACGAGCTGAGGTGGACCTTGATACGCAGATTCGTCTTTGTCCTTTAAGTCTCTATGTTTCGCGAACAGATCGTTGAAACGATCCGGGGTGGCCGGGTTCCCCCGTAGAGTTGACAAATCTCAACTGACCTTAAGCACCACCAAGTTCAAATTTGATACAAGTCCCGTAGGTGCTGCTGCAGATGCATCCTGATCTATTTATCTTGGAGGAGAATCTGACCAAAAAGGTGGAGCAAGCATAGCTTATATGGGTATTTTTGAAATCATGGGGAAGAGAGAAACTTGTTGGAATAGGTTTTAAGCCATTTTGGATAAGTCAAGGCAATGACAGCACGGGCCAAAGTTGCCGATGTATTTGTATATCGCTACTTTTCCTGTTATTACTTATGAATGCAGTTTAGTTCTGTAACTGAAAATCCCTTACTCTAACGATCTAAATTCTCACATTGGTTTATAAAGCACTTAGATTATATTACCTTGCTGGATATGTAAGACTTCCGAACAGATCTGCTTAATCCACTTGAAGCATCTGAACCGCAAACTATTTACCCATTCACTGGTGTGATTAATTTGAATTACAATAATCGATTACCATATCGATTGTCGATTCGATTGTGGTGAATGGACCGCCAGTCAATTATCCGTCCACACCTATGGATTATTCAACCCTCCGATGCAGTTCGATCGTTTAGCCGATCTGTAAACAGATAAATCGCACAGTTATGTAAATTGGGAGGGTCCATTAGAGACTGCATAATTCGCATTGTAGTTAGCGCGAAAACGCGACCGCATGGAAGGGTTGCCGCGACGCATTGTGCCCATTGATGCATTTTCACACCGCAAGACATCTGCCGACTATTTAGGGTTAATATGACGAAAGATTTCAACTTATTGATTGGTTGAACTGTTATGAAAATATTAATAGCTGGATTTATATATTTTTTCTCCAATCTGATATTTTGTGTGAGTGATATCTTGAACGTAGTCGAATATAGTTCGAAATTTAACCAAATTATGTATAAAAAACGGTTTTCGTTTTATTAGCTTAGGTAACTATGGAAATTGGAGTAACAGCCGAATTCGCTATATTTATGTATTAGAAAATGTATACAGTATATTGATTGTTTATGAAAAATCATTGTAAAATAACACTAGTATAGCCATTTATCATTTCAAATTACAAATAATTTAAAAAAAAATTTTTAGAAAGAAAGCAAGCATATTCAAATTTATCAGTATAAGTAGGTACCATAGGAAGGAAGAGGGGAGGAAATGTGGGAAATACATATACATACATATACATATATGAGGTATAGATAAGATATGGATAAGATGTATATAAGACATAAATAAAATATAAGTAAGATATAGATTTTGAATCGCATATTACTTATGGCATAAATGGGGGAGGGGGGAGAATGTCCTAAAACTATGCTAGAACCAATTCAAGGTGCGCAGAAAATGATATTAAAAATTATCCTCCGCTGACCATATCGCCATCCCACAAATGAACATTTTGTGGAAGTCCTTGATTGTAGGAAACTTTTTCTAAAAACTTCACTCCTAAAGTTCTATTTCGACCAAACTTCAAAGTTTAGAATACTACAGAACTAAATACCAACGAGACAAGTTTTAGAAAATAACCTACTAATACCCAGGATGAAAACATCTTTTGGACAAAGATATTACTCTTTCTCTTACGCCGGCATATAATAGTAATCAAGTGAAAGTATACTTGAATGAGACATTTGGCCATTTATGGATAGGTAGGTACTAATGGTCCAGTTCAGTGGCCACCAAGGTCGCCAGATCTAACCCCCATGATTTTTTTTGTGGAGCCATGTTAAAAATTAGGTGTATAAAATATGTAGGTACGACAGCATAGAACCGTTAAAAACGTTCATTGTATTCAATCATTGTATTCAATCAATAGAACTCATTGTATTCAATCAATGTAACTCATTGTATTCAATCAATGTAACTCATTGTATTCAATCAATGTAACTCATTGTATTCAATCAATAGAATGTGGCTTCAAAATACTACAAGAGACGCCTCCCCAGGTGAGTCTGTTTTTGGCAATACCTTCCCACTTGATCTGTTTTAATTGAAACTACTATACTTTAGTCAAAATAAAAACTTCCCTTTCACATTGTTTGTTTTTTATTACTATAATGGATTATTAAGCCACTATCCCTCAGTTTGTTCAATTTATTTAAGAATTTTATAACATACTGTGTCCTGTGTAAATGATGTTTTTAATTAAAAAAAATACAGAAATTCCATTGTGACCTAAAAATCGTAAAATATTTGCGCAAATTTTCACCCTTTGCAAACTCTTAAATGATTTCTTACATGGACACACAAAAAAACTCTTGCACGGTCTCTCCTCTTACCCTTTCTTGACTAAGCAGATGTGGCTTATTCGATTTATCATATAAACTGCTCAACAAACATGAACGTGAACGTTTGCAAAATGTATGCATACGATTCCTCTTCGGTCTACATATGATCACGTGTCCGAATATAAAGCACGGTTAAAGTGGTTGAGAGTTCGCCAAAATAGACATGTTCATATACTTGCTCTTCTCTATCACAGTATACAGTCAATAGCTTCTCTTAGAATAAAATTTAAACCGAAGAGAGTGACGTCACGAGTCGCAAGTGCTGCCACAAATCGTAATACGATTATTAAGCAATTGTACCACAGGCGTCTTCTGTGCCTTTGAACGAAATAAGCAGAATGAGAAGTGTGAAAGGTTCGTCATATGGCCGCCACACCCCCAGAAAAAGTAAAAAACACAGCGCAGGCACGTTCACTTTCCACAATACCCCGGGCGTCGTAACGCAAACAATGGCGTTTGTCGTTACGTACCCCTCTGCTCACTTCCCTCGCACTTTATCCCCGCCGCGCCTTGTCACCCGAGAGTGTGCATACTGTTCTCTCTGTATACTGTGCCTCTATCGTGCACTCTCCCAATCAACACCATCCTATCTCCACGAGCTTTTCGAACCATTAAGTTATCAAGATCTCGTACTTCGGTCACCCTCTGACAAGTTACTCAAAGTTCCTCGTCATAATACTGATTTCTAGTCTACTCTTTCTGTGTCCATGGTGTAAGACTCTGGAATAATCTCTCAGCATATATACGAAACGCGCTCTCTTTAGAATCATTCAAGATTCACTTTAAAAATTGTTACTTTATAAGAAGGAAGCAGTGGTTTCCTTTCTTTCTCCTTTCTCTCCCAATTTCCAATCGTCCTATTTAGAAAAATCTTTCGGCAATCGATAGTTATGGCTAATACGCAGAGCCCAGTTAATTTGGGTATGTACGTCCTACGGTTTGTTATTTATTGTAAGAAATAAAATAAATCAATTAATTGATTTATCACTGGGCAAGCGTTGAAGTATCGGGTGAACATTCGTGCTGCGGCGGTCCGTTTACACATTAATAAGTCATTTGCCATGCCCCCAGGAGCCCGCGCGCAAGTGAGACGCAGCGCTGCAATCGGCATCGCCCGAGATAATTAAGGGCGACTAGTGTGACACGAGCCCACGCTTTGTCATCTCGTATGAAAGCCTAATATCGACGTGGAGAAATAACTAGCCACGTGTTAGATAGATAAAATTAGTTAGAGTTTTTTTTTAAATCGGACGTAGTTTACTCGTTCGTGGATAGTAACTAAACCTCACAGGATTGTAAGAAGACTTGGCCACCTCGGGGGAAGGGGGGGAGGGGAGAAGTAAATGTTTCAACTAGGTATAACATGTTATATTAATACTTAGATTAAGGTTCAAATATACGTTGAATAAAATATTTATTTAACAATCTTTATATCTTATGAGTAATATAGGCGGAAGAATATCGATGAAAACGAGACAAAATATTTTTGTATTATGCTTTTTAAAATAATATATCCCTAAAATAACATATTTTTCTAAAATTTTCCCTTAATATAAAGTGAGTGAAGATTGGAAGATATTTTCATATAACTTCGGTCACCTAAGTGGCAAAAATCTTGAAATCTTGCTCAGTTTTGTTACTATGCATGATAACTCGAGTTAACTACTTTCGATTTTAAAAAAATATTTTAGCAATTGATAGATATGGTTAATGCGCAAAGCCCAGTTAATTTTAGGTTCTATACAACCTAAGATACATTTTTATTCTAATAAATTAAATAAAATTGTGTGGAGTTGTGTTTTTGCGCGCGCACTGGGCTATCAGGGGAACATACTCGATAAGGCGATCATATACGCGCAGCCCGCCATCGAGCAAGCAAGACGCTGATCGCTATTAGCGTCTCGCTTGCTCGCCGGCGGGTCGTGCAGAGCGTGCCTCACGATATGATCGCCTCATCTATGATCCCCTGATAGCTCAACGCTCGCACAAAATCGTACACGATAAGTCGAGTAAACTACGTCCGATTTAGAAAATTCGGTAATCAATAGTTATGGCCAATGCGCAGAGCCTACATAAGTCCCTCTGCTGCCCGAGGCGAGGAGCGCTGTCTGTCGCTACCGAGGTAGTCACCGAGACCCACTAGGACGCCTCTTTTATGCCCATACTTTAGAAAAAAGTCACATGGGGTTAGGTCTGGTGAATATGGAGGTCTGGTGATAAAGAATCCAATCTTCAGGCCACAATGCCCCGTGAACGCCTTCACCAGCATGCTTAAATAGTTTCTATTTAGTGCTAAATCCTCGTGGGTAGTCTTACCGTTGTAAGCTTTGATTAGCGCTATTCCAAGTAACGAAAGATTCATTCATATCGACGACTTGCCTTCGCAAAACAAAGCAAAATATGTTTGGTAAAACCAAAGGGTTAATCCTTGTCTAATGGTGTATTCAAAAGTGTCAAATTAAATAAAACGTCGGTTTCATGAACACAAAATTATTTGTATTTCATATTTTCGAAAGCTTTTTCTCTCAAAGCAATTAAAATGGAAGAATATTGGGACGCCATGAGATTTATCTCTGAGGTAACATTTGAACCCCTTCCACACAGTAATTCCTCTTCATTGAGGGAGTCATTACAGGAGTGGAACAATGGATCTCTCGTGGTTTGCGTGCTCAGCTCAGTATATAGTATACATATATACAAGAAAATAATCATATGGGCCGATATTTGACAAACCCTTGGGTTTTCCTCCTGCCCCAGTTTTTCTATTCGAGTCAATTTCCCCTTTTTATTCTATTCCTTTAGACATATACTCACTCCTTCAAAAACCTATGTTTAACGCGACATGAAAACTGGTTAGGCAAATAAACTCAAAATGAAATAACCAGAATGTAAATAATAGTATACGTGCCAGCAGTATTAATCAGACAATCTCTGATTTACGCCGTTTGACTTTAGTATCTGATAGAACTCACTTTGGGATATTTAGAAATATAATATGTTGCCGGTAGAGGGCGTGGTCGGCTCGGAGGTTTTTCAAGATTGTCACATTGTCAAATATTTACATAATCTTGGTAATATATCTGTATAAATCAAGGCCGATAAAATAATTTCCGGTATTATATTTATGCCTTTACATGGAAAAAATATTTCATAACAAGATCAGATTTTTTTTTTACAGATGGCGGCCAGATGGGACATATCAAAAATAAATGTCTTAAAGGCATCAGCAACAACTCTAGTGGACATGGCAGCACACCTAACGCGATCAAGCAGTCGACTGATGCGAATTTTGCTACAGCATTTTTCGTGATCGACGATAGACGTGATGATAGCGATTGGTTTCTGGACAGTGGCACGTGGCGTCAAATGACACCGCGATGAGACATTTGGATGGATTTTCGCAAGTCGGACAGCCCTGAAATTTCCATTGCAAATGATCGACGGTTGAAGGTGGGGGGATGCGGAGCTGCTCTCTTAACTGTGAATGGATGCAAGATCACACTTCGAAACGTTCTCTACGTACCGGAATTGCGAGCGAACCTATTGTCCCTTGATGTGATTTTGCGTTCCGGCCATAAAATCGTATTAAAAATGGAGTGTGTCAAGTTTTCAAGCAGTGTGCACAATCAGCAGTTGTATCAGTTATGCAGAGGGAAAGCAGCCGCGAGCAGCATTCCAAAAGAAGGATGTCGGAATCAAAACATCAAGCATTCTTGAGTTCATCCACTCATATGTCTGTGGACCAATGAGCACATCACTCGGAGGAGCTAGATATTTCTCTGCTTTTGTCGACGATTTCTCAAGAATGGTTTTTTTTCATTTTTACAAGTGAAATCTGCCGTAGTTGGGGCATTCCGCAAGTTCAATGCCATGATGGAGAATCAGACCGGATTGAAAATCAAGCGGCTACGCTCGGATAACGGAACCGAGTTCGTCAACAAGGAAATGGAGGGCATTTGTGCCGACGCCGGCATAGTCCATGTAACCACGGTCCCATACACGCTCCAGCAGAATGGTGTGTCCGAAAGAATAAACCGCACGCTCGTAGAGCGCGCACGATGCACGCTGTCGGATGGGAATTTCGAAAAGAGGCTTTGAGCCGAGGCTATTCACCACGCAGCTTATCTGATCAACAAATCAATTAATAGGTATGTGAGCGATCCTACACCAGAGGAGATTTGGTCGAGCCAGAAGCCCGATTTATCGACGCTAAAGATCTTTGGGAACCCAGCCCTGGTTCAGGTACCAAAGGTCAGTCGAACGAAGTGGAATCCAAATGCCGTCGAGATAAAGTTCGTTGGTTATGCTAACACACAGAAGGGTTTCCGATTCTACAATTCCGCAAGCAAGAAGATCATCATAAGCCGAGATGTGATCTTCCTGGTCCAAAGACCCGCGAAGACCGGCTAGGTTTTCGTCATCGAGGATGAAGACTGATGATGATGTGCCAACGGATTCAGTTGGGGCATCGAAGTCGGCCGAGGTAGAAAATTCAATAGGTTTTAAACGCCCCGGGAGAGCTCATGATGACGATCGCGGGGGCAACTCGACGACAGAAATAACCTCGATGGTCGGTGGACGACAAGGCAAAATAAAATCGGCAGATTCAATCATGGAGGCAGACGCAGTTGCCGATCCAGGTTTTAAACTATCTGATGAGGTTGACTTAACACTGCTGGCTGAGCAAGAGCACGCAAAGCGCACTGCACGTCCCGTAGTTTGGGACGATTTCATCTCATATTTCACCCGCGATTGTGGTATGGAGGACCCATTAACTTACGACGAGGCCATAAATGGTCACGATTTCAATGGCTGGCAGAAATGGAAGAGGAGTTGGTATCATTCGAAGAAAATGGCACCTGGTCATTGGTTGATATGCCACTCAATCGAAAACCAATCAATACGAAGTGGGTTTTCAAACATAAACGTGCCGAAGATGGCACGGTAATCCGTCACAAAGCTCGCCTCATGGCGAAGGGCTGTTCCCAGCGAAACGGCATCGATTATGGTGAAACATTCTCTCCTGTCGTTCGCTACGGATCAATTCGTTTGTTTATTGCGATAGCGGCCCGAAATGGAATGGATATCGACCAAATGGATAAAGTCACGACGTACTTGCGATGCAAGCTGGACAAGGACATCTACACCTTACAACCTGAAGGATTCGCAGATGGATCGAGTAGGGTATGTAAGCTTCACAAAGTCATGTACTTGAAGCAGAGCGGCCGTAGATGGAACCAGTGCTTGGACAAGATACTGAAATCGTTCAGGTTAGAGAAGTCTGTAGAGGACCCACGTGTTTACTTCAATGGCGACGGAAGATTAATCGTCGCAACTTACGTTGACGATTTCCTCATTTTTTGCAAGGCCGCGGTCGTTTGTGACCAGCTGAAATTGAATTGTCAAGCACTTTCCACATGAAGGACTTGGGAAGAGCTCGCACCTGCGTTGGGATAACG
>JAOPUG010000168.1:6657248-6669603 GCA_027564375.1 Micropterix facetella
TTTAAAGTATAATACTTTAAGCCGCGTCTGGTCAGGCAAAGTATTATACTTTAAAGCCGCATCTGGTCAGGCTTTCAGCTCGTCTATTTTAAGGTCCAGCTCCACTTTCTTTGTCCTAGAGCTTTCTAGTCTCGTCAGACAGAGCACGGATAAGCATCCGTACTCTGTCTGACGAACTGTCTCCACCCAGGGTGATACCAATTTAGAGAGATCTGGGTTACATACCGTCATATGGGCTTTTGCACATCTCAAAGCTTGCAGTAGAAGATTGTCTTCGCACTTCCTCAGACATCCAGGCCACGTGCCCACACCAGCGTAGGTGCCGCCGCGTCTTATATGACTCTGTGCCATAGACTTTAACCTGAGATGAGGTTACTTTTTTCTTTTTTGTCAGTTTCTTTAGTTAGTATATTTAGACATTCTCAAAAAAGCCACTGCCATGTTTGGCGTTTGTTTTTGAGCCATCTGTTAGCAGTTCCAATACTGACGATTCGGAAGAATAATTTCAAAGAATTTGGCGAAAATGTATTCTGTCTGTCATTAATTATTATATTAAATCATGAGTGTCCTCTAGGACTTTTAAATGAGCTACCTCGAAGCCATTGTATTTACGTAGCTCTATTTGCCTAGACTGAGTTGGGAAGAGTTTTGATTATTTTGACCTATAGAACTAAGACAATCGTGTTCAATATTTTAAGCAACCATAAATGTGTAAATCTCCCAGGCCTCTTGACTGCCATATCTACATAATGGACACTAATATTACATAGTTATTCCGTGTAGAGACCTACACGCACTGTACTAATTGGTATAAATAAAACTAATCATAACAATTTTAAATAATTACGTTCTCATGTTTTACTTTTAAACTCGGAATATGCCGGCACATTATGCCTATATCCTCTATCCAATTTCAGACACAACTTTTCGGCCTTTAAATAGGTCACCCTACGATATAAAACCTATAAGGATCGCTACTTCACGTTCCATTCTGATTTTTTGAAAATTAAATGGTTAGACTCGTTTTTCTGAGGCTCCTTCGAGCGTCTATTCTATATAGGAGCTTGAATGCCTACGACCGCCTCCTGCTATCGCTTGTTTTCCTGATGGGATTTATTCGAAGAATTGCGAGTTTAGCGGGGGTTAAAAGTAATATAGCAAAATGTTATTGAATGTATCGATTTGAAAATTGCCTGACATCGGCACATAAATCTCTATGCTTGTTCTACCTAACTCCTCGACTCCTCTCAACTCTCTTTCAGCCAGCAACAGACGGTCTGCTTTTTCAGATGCCGTGTCTGATATCGGACTGCGATTCTCATTGCCTGAGGTGTTGGAATTCGCAGCTATGGTGTTACTAGGAAAATGGTGTGGGGTTTTTTCTAAGCACGACTTTACGGCCTAAACAATAAAAAATCCTATTAGGAGCACATGCAATAGAAATCGCGGCTTCACATTTTATTCTGCTCTATTCAAAAATGGAACATATGACTCATTTTTACGAGGCATCTTCGCGAGCGTCTTGCTATAGAGAGCTTGAACGATGACACGCCTCCTGCTATCGCTTGCGCTCCTAATAGACTTTTTCAAAGAATGACGTGTTAGCGGGTTTTAAAAGAAGTTTTGCGCGATTCCATTGACTTAAACACCCGCACTGGTACAAAAGCCATAGGCGACTATAAGTGAGATTCTCATCTGCCTGGCCTAGAAGGCTTGTACCTGGGTTGTTTGAATTCGCATCCCATGGCGTGCCATGGTGTAACTAGGAAAAAAGTGTGCTGTTTTTCTTTTTCTTTCTAGATAGATGAGCAATGGTACGATAACTTTGTGACTGGAGGCTCAATCGTCTACGAGTGGGGACTTCGTGTTGCGTTCACGATTTTCGGGTGGCTAGATGACGCCATCGCATGTCGGCCGCAGCCGCCGCTGGTGAAGGTCACAGCGACCCTGATATTGACGGCATACAGCCGAATCGGCGTGCTAGACAGCGGTCGACAACCTTACTCAATACACGACACGCACATTTTTTTAAAACTAAAAGTCATATACTTTCAATGTGCATTTATGTATAGTAATTGTCCCCGACAGCATCAACAGACAATATAAACATGACCTCATTGGCGTTTTGAAATATTTTCAAATGTTTAGATATGAGAGATCATACTGGAGTTATCCTCAAGGGAAGACTGCAGGGAATAGGTTCTTCATCCACATGCAACAACACCAATAGGGAAAACACTCTCATGATGCAGAAATATAACGACGTGTATAGAGAGCGTGTGATAAGGTGGATTGATATTTAGTTTGCTTTACGCCACTTACTGACATGACGGCGATAGGGGCGCACCATTGTATTATGTTTTATACAGATAAATGCTGCGTAGAACCATATTCACTTACATTACGTGTCACCACACATGATGCTCGCTGATCTGATCGTTGGGTCAGCGTGTTTGATTGGAGGGGATAGACCGAATTACATATGTATATGTATGTAAATATATACACATATACACATATACATATATACTAGGCAAGGAAATGTTAACGAACCAAACTGCGGTCACTATCATTTGGTTTTCAAGTGAAATTTTGATACAATGTCCTGATTTGTCAAAAAAGTCAGTGCTTCGATCTTTCTTCACTCTCACCAGCAAATCGTCAAAATAAATCAATTCTGCCGTTTGAATTCATTGTACCACAGTGTACAGAGCTACGACGTAGAGCTTCATCAACAAAAGCTAACCGAAGACTCGCTTTCAGGCTTGCAATTTTTGCAGTGAAAAACAAAAGGGAACAAAGTGTACATATAGGGTGAATTCCATTTTCAAACACATGAAATATTAATTTTTAAATATTGTTTTTTAATATTTATTTTGAATATAATATGTGCATTGTTTTTTTCGGATGCCTCGTGTTTTAAATCGGCTTGTGTGTTTTTAATTTTTTGTCGATATTATCACATTATCGTTAAGATGCTATAGCAAGAGAAATTTTGGCCTTCTATATGCAAATAAATATGAAGTAAAATTCTACAAAAATAATAGTATCTACTATCAAAAAAAGTGTAGTACAAGTCCAAGAAACTGTCGTGACCATTGACCTCTAAAGAAACGGTGTGGCTGTAAAAACAGGTATTGGCCCATATTTTATTTTTCATCATTGAAGAATACGAGCTAAGGAAGAATGCTTTATATCATATAAAAGCCCATTGTTGACCATGTTTATGTGCTGCTACAACGGAACACATGGAACTCATGAACTCGTGGGATCAAAGCATTCTTTAGAAAACTCTTTAATTTATATAATGCAGACAAAAATATCCGCCTTGAACAGTTCATTTTCAGTATTTTGTTTTACTGAGGCCTTTCCGAAATTATTTTAGTGATAAAAAGCGATAATTCACAAACCCACTGGGCGCCGCTATATCCAAAATAGTTTGTAACTGATATAGTTTGAAGATGAGAAGGTTGTAAATGAAGATTTAAAACAAAGATATTATTTTCCATTTTGAAGTCAAAAATAAGAAAAAGAAAAGCACCTTCATGAAATAATCTTTATTAAAGTTGTCCGAATACACGCTATAAATTCAATTATTTTTGAGATTTTGTGTTATGTATTGAAGTTAAAGGGCTCAAGAAATATTATGGTCTAGTGTAACGCAGCCTATAAATACAGTCAATTGTAGAAGTTTTTAGTTTTCAAAAGACCAGCGCGCTTTTAAAGGAAAGGGGTTAAGTAAAACTAAAGTCATGTTTTGCTTTTGAATTATCAAATTAACTGTAATTAAGAAAGTCCTTAATGCGAGGTGCAAAACTTTCTCTTATTTTCAGTACTTTCATTACGCCCGGACGCATGCAGCCAATTCATAATCTTTATTTTGTCTAGTATACTGGGAAAGGTAATTTGTTTAAATATCTACTTCATGTATTTTCTCATTGTGTCTTCAGATTTCAAGTGGTTGTCATTTTGCATTGTTTGAATTTTTAATGAATTGACAATGTCTCTTAACATTTTAGTGGTTATGTATTCTCCTTTTATCATAATTTATGAATATTTTCAGCAGGCCAATTAACACTACGGCAATAATTAGTAATTAAAAAGAAACACCGAAATGTTGTAATATCAACATATTCTGAATATCGGTTTTCCAATTTCAGCAACATTGATTTAAAAGCCCATTTCAAATTAGTTCCTTTTCAAAACGAGTAAATTGCTTTGACTTACCAGTAATACTCAACTCTAGTCCTATCTGAATGTAGGAACTAATTACTTTCGCAAGTTTTGATACTTCCCCTTCATTAGAATGTACCGTTGCCCAACCCGACGCTGATATTGAAAATATTGTATTTAATTGTTCATTGTATTAAACTTTCTCTCACCTCTTTTGTTTGGTCACTGTGATGACGTTTGTGGCTGCTTGCAAAATCTTCAAAGTCAAATACTTCACTAGGTGTATATGAATTTGCCAAATATTACCTTAGGAAAATGTGAAGTGCACAGCATGCCAAAATAACTTTGTCAATATTATCAACTTTTAAATGAATGCATGCATAGAATACTCTAAGCCGATTAACCAGATTCCAAAACGGTTTTCTGCTATTATTCTGGATCTAGACCAGCGGTAGTTGTATATTTTTTTCTGATAATGCAGCTCTCTTTGATTGTAAGGTTTTAAAAAGTCGTGGCGTATTGTGAATGCTTCATCTCCCACAAATACATAATTTAATAGAGTTTCACCTGCTACAACTATCTCTGGTGCCAGTAAATTGAATTTATTTGCTATTAAGTTTTTCATAAATTGGTGTTTTCTATGACTCCTCCATTAGATACTCGACTGTTAAGTTCCAAAATCACAGTATGTTGAAAATCTTGGCGTACTGGTTGCTACATTTGAACAAATTAAACTAGGCGTGAAAATGTAAACGACAATTATTATTCAGTTCTACTTGAGCAAATTGGCTGGACAAAACCATTTGCGCAAATTGCATGAGCGTTAAAATGGACCTTAAAGATCATTTTTCTTGTAGAATTAGATCAATATATGCAAGTGAAGACTTTAGAATAAAATCTAATGATAATCACCTGTTCACTAGCAAAACTATTTTTTTGTGGCCGTGGATAAATTCACTTTGTATCTATCACTAAACGATATCAGCATTGAGTTAAAAAGAAAATAATCGATTATTAAGCGTTAAAATAATCTATATTTGGGTAAATACTACCTTTCATTGATGTATTACAATACCACTTTTCAAAATTAAAATTTACCTTAGCGGTTCATTTTTCCCATGAAGCACAGTGTAGAGACCAACTGAAGACGTTTCAGGATCTTCCGCTTTCAGAACTTCCGAAGTGATGACTTTCCTCCAACCCTAGACATGAGAAATATACTTAATAACTTACTCTCAAAATATTTCAGCTTTGATTAAGAGTGATTCCAAGGGTTTGTCAAACTTCCACCCATATGATTATTTTCTTGTATGAATGTATACTATTTTAGGATGTTCAGGTCAGTCTTAATACAACTACCTGAACTGAGCACTTCAACCATAAGAGGTCGATTGTGCCACACCTGTAATTGTCCCCTCAATGAAGAGGAGTTACTGCCTGGAAAGGGTTCAAATGTTACTTCAGAGATGAATTTCACGACGTCCCAAATATTCGTCCACTTTAATGGCTCTGAGAGAACAAGCTCTTCAAAAAACTTTGTGTGGTTGATAGTGATCCGGTCGATGTAATGGATTGACCCAAGGTGACATGTGCCTCATTTCTACACGCGTCTTATCATGGCCAACACATTTTCTTTTTTTGCTATTTCCACCGTTTATTTCGTTGTAATCTCTAAAAATGCAAAAAAACTGATTTTATGGGGACAATTTGTATGGCAGGTAACCCAACCGTAGGTCGTACAGACCCCAAAGTAAACTGGGCTCTGCGAATTAGCCATAACTATCGAAATTTTTTTAAACGGACGTAGTTGACTAGAGTTATCGTGCATAGTAACATTCACACATCCATACTTCCAGACAGACAGACACAATTTTGTTTTTGGTTTAGATGGACTCTAGGACATGTGAAACGTCGAGAAAAGTCTTTTTGATAATTTAATTTTGTTGTATTTTTCTTGTGAACCAACTACGATTCGCCGCGTGGTTAGCGTTAAGCCGCAGTATCTGAAAAGTTTGTGAGGAGCTCTTATGTAAAGATGGCACTCGTAGGGAAATTATCTTCATTATCGCCATGCGCTATCGACATTATGGTGTATAATATCGTGGAAAGAAGGTCATGTCAGCGGCAGTATTGTGGTCGATAGAGTCTATTCCGAAAAAATCAGTGCGCTCTACGCGATCATATAATTTGACCTTTTGTTATGGAGATACACTCTCTTTATCATTTCAATTAATTAAGTAATAGTATATCTTTTCAGCGCTAGAAATATTATAATATTACATATTTTTCTAATGCTTGAAAGGTTGACAATTCCTGCCCCACAAGAGAAAAATAGCATAGAGAATTACAGCATAGGTGTGAGCGTGTTGGTCGACGACCACTTGTGCAAGTATGCGAGCGTGTACAAGTTTGTATGTGTGCCTCTTTGAAGAGCTGAACATTTTTGAATAATAAGACTTCCTAGTGGCCGCGGCACCGCTCTTGTCGTCTCGGCGAATTAAGATAGATTGTATGTGCATGGAGGGATGGAGTATATACGATAAAAAAATAGCGGTACGATATTATGCTCTTTGAAATTTTGTATATTTCCATATATAAAGGGAGGTTTATAATTGGATTTTTTTAATTATATAAAGTTGACGATATTTGCTATACTGCTTTGAATATTTTAAGTTGCTTTGGTTTCATTATTATTGAAGAAATCCTAAAGCGCTTCAATCGTAAAGAAGCCATATGAATACTTACTGTCAATGTCGTTCTTATAAAGCCAGCATATTGCAAGCGACTTGTGAAAATCACTTTTTTTGACCAAACTGTTCGAATACGCAGTATCCATAGCTGGGCAATATATATCAACTGCTATTCCTGTTAAATATATGTTAACAAGTACAAAATTTCCTTTTGAATGACCGGGATTTGTAAGCAATATGACAAACATTGCACGTACCGCGGACGTTATGTTTTTTGTTGCAGGCGCCACATTTAAAATATTAGGTTTATAAGCGCGCAATGAGTTGCCAATAATTCTCGTTTTTATTGCCTCTTGTAAAGATGTCGAAATTGTCGCTTGCAATACTATGGCTTTATAGAGAGGATATGAACACGTCGACAATTAGTACTATTCTGTTAGGAAAAACAGGCGATTTGATCTTTTTTCGAATCTAGCTGCTGTGCAAACCAACTCACAAACAAGTATACAAACAATACTACCTGAAAGATGCTGATAAACGTTGAAGTGCCCTATTTGTGCGCAGGTTTTGTCAGCGTCGAGATTTGAAGAAATGCAATTCGCCTATTTTGCGTTGCAGAATATTACCAAATACAAGGCGGTCTTTCCCAAGGGAATGTGTCATTGTCTTAAATACGAATCTAGCTTTATAATAGCACAATAAATAGATACTTATCTTTTCTATCAATGAAAGTTTAAGAATTAAGAGTAAGATGTTGACGGCTAGAAATTTGATAATAATATTGTTTCTATTGTTATAATATCGCTTAAGGTGATTGAATTATTCGTATGCGGCTGCGATCGTTTCTAGGTAGTGTTTTTATGAGGTAAGTGAACTCAGGGGTCGCGTTGCTGATCGTACTTCAGACATGATCAATCCGTACAATTATTCAAGTAGGCAACTACCTCAAGATATCATAGAAGTAGTGCTAGATGTTAAAAATCGCCTAGTGACTTCAATACTAATGGTATCGACCATAAGTATTACACACGATCCCGAAGGTTTGCGGCTCGTAAACCAGTCTGTCACAAAATCCGGGTCTAAAATATACAATGACCTTTTTAAATGATTTTATAAATTAATAGGCTAGCGATAATGTATTCAAGCCATAACAGCCTTTCTTATTGAAACGGCCTATTATTGAAGTTTCAGGTTTCTCGCATATTCAGTGTAGGGCATATGTAGGTCTGTGAATCTATAAATATCTTTCTGCCAATTCAAAATCTTTGCCAGAAAACGGGTTTAAGAACACATTAGAAAATGGCTCTTTAACAAAGAAATAAATAAAGTAGAAAACCATATTTCAAACATTAACAACTAATCTTAATAATATAGGTACCTTTATCACTTCATCAATAATGCTTTTATTTCCTGTTGTTGAATGTTTATTTGAGAATATTATTGTCGTATAGAGACTCCAGCACAAACAAGTCATACAAAGTTTACATTATATTATGCGATTTTATATTATAAATTCTTTAATTAACTTTTTTCAAAGTCTATGTGTTCGAAAGGGTACATAATTTGTAAACATTAACCTAAGGTTTGAAGACTGAATTTAAAAATATGTATAATTTGTCTGACATGTATAATGTCTTTAAAAATTATGATGTATTCCTTGAACATTTCAGTATTAGTACCTATTTAGCGCCATTTAGCTACCTTTATAGATCTTAACCATTTGTCAATATCGTTTAGCGAATGATCGACTTCTTCTTTGAGTGTTTGAAAAGTGTCAGATTTACATTAGAGAAGAATAGAAAATTCACGTGTTTATAATATTGACTTACTTATAGTCAAGATTTTCAGCATGTGTCTCTCCACTGCTGGATATAAACTTCTCCCAAGGCTCGCCTTCTGTCTTCCTCTTAGTCGCTTCTGGTTAGCTTTTTCAAGTCATCAGACTATCGGGTTGGAGTGAGTGCGTCATAAACTACGTTTCCCGGTGCGCAGTCTCCATTTGAGGACCTTTCGTCTCCAGCGGTTGTCGGTTCTTCGGCATATGTGACCACTGTCATTTCAGCTTGCGCTTATTTTCTGAGCCACGTCCACCACTTTAGTTCTTCAGCGGATTTCTATGTTTCAAATCATAACCCGTAGAGAGATTCCTAACATAGCTCTACCATAGCTCGCTGAGCAACTTTAAATGTGTGTACGCGCCCCACAGTCAACACAGACAAGACGCACTGATTGTGTGTATACTCTGGTCTTCAGGCATTGCGGTTTATTAGACTTGAAGATGCGGCGGAGTTGCCCAAACGCTGCCCAACCCAGCTGTGTTCCTCTATAGGCCTCTTTGGCGAAGTTTATTCTACCGAGCTGGATGTTCTGCTTTAGGTAGACGTATTCCTCTACAACTTCGAGGGTTGTATGCCCAACTGTCACCGGTATCGTTTTAACGTGGGCATTAAGCACACCATTTGATTTGTCTATGTTCATCCGGAGAACCACTCGTTGGCATGCCTCTTTGAGGTGGTTCAGTAATTTCTGGAGTTCCTTCAATGTCTACCTTTATGACTATGTTCTGCAAACCTGGTGTTCCCCGTTAATATTGATATTATATCCTTGTCATAACGTCCGTTAAGGTATTTGTGAACAGTTTCGGGAAAATGACATTCCCCTGCCTCACTCCTTTCTCTAGACGGATCGCTTTGCTTTTGTGGTCATGTGCTAGGATGGTCATCATTTCGGCTTCACATAGATATATCAAGACTTGGATGTAGCGGTAATCCACTAAGTATAGGAAATCCAGAACTGCGTAGGTTTCGACCACTGTTGATTATTCATCAACTAATCATTGAAAGCAAGACCATGAAAAAAATGTTCAGTTCGAATCTTTTTCCGAAACCGAAACCGGTTACGTAGTTTTTGAGTAAATAATAGTCGATTTTGCGTAATTGAAATATTCCGAAAAGTACGATAATAAATCGCAAAAATTTGTCATCTCCAGCGAGCGAGCTGGCCCGTATGTGTGTAGGAGTTTTTTCTGTCTGACTTTTAATATTGTGTGATGCCGTGGGCGCCGATTCTGTTTTTTAGCGCTCAATGTCAATATCAAGGTTTTGATTAATCGTATGTATCCCTTCATTTTGCGACCTGTCTAGAGCGACAGAGGGTGCACTGTAATACACTTTGGTGCGGCATTTTTATCTTTTGCATTGTTCAATGAAAGGTTTGGTGTGTGCTTGATGTGGTTAGATGCGTATTGAATATTGATTTAGTGATCGATTGGTGTTGATTTCATTGAAGTCTGACTTTATTTTAAGGGGTTTGCAATAAAATATTAATACATTTTTCTTTTTTTATTCGGTAGTTTTTCACTATATTTTAAATCAGAATTTCAGCATATCATATATAACTCTTTGAAATATTAAGTTGTTTTTGTTGCAAAATTGTCACTTTTGAAATACCTGTCTTACGGTACCTGTATAGCCTAGAGTGGCCATTTACTTTCTGACGTTGATGGAATCCATTTTGCGTTCTCATTAATCAGTTTGACAGAAGCTGTTTTAGGATGAGATTAAAAACTACCGGTTTTTTGATGGATACATCGAGCGAGAGGCGACGAGGCTTTTAAGTCCGCGATGCTGATAATGATGTGTTTAGTTAATTTTGGTGTTTTTCTTTGGCTATTGATTTGGGTACCATAGATTATTGCGGGAGACAAACCCTTTCGACTGGTTTTCGGAGTTTTTTTCTATTTATTCGGCTCGAAGTACCAACATCACAAAATTAAAAAACCTTTTTGTTTATTCTTTTTAACTCGAAAACTATTGGCACTACATTTTAATAATATATACTAATCTGTAGACCTATTCGTATACTAGGTGTCATATCGACATCATTTCTAGGCATTGGAGCATGTTTTCCAATAAGTATGGACCGATAACTTATGAACCACTATTTTTAAAATATGCATCAATTTTTAGTCCTACCTACAACTGTCTTTTTCTCATTCCTTTTTCTCATAAATAAAAATAAAATAAAATAAACCTTTATTGCTGTTTGTCCATCGGCAACCGGTTTCTTCTTTGTAACAACTTGTCCTTCGACAAAGGCCTCCTCTAAAGATGTTCATTTTGTCCTGTCCTTCGCTACCTTAGTGTGGCGATATGGATATAATTAGTTTTTCTACGTGGATTACTATAACTGTTTAGAGGGTCTTGGTAATTTTTCCCTACGAAAACCAGTTGACTTAAGTTTCAAAATTATATAATACATTTAATAGTTTATTCACACTAAACAGTTTCAAACATGTGTTTCTGTGTTTTTGTCAGTAACTCCAGAACTACTCACCGAAATATGTTGACACATGCACCGATCTATTACTCTGATATTGATTTCCCTATATGAATTTAAAAAAAGATGAAACTGTCTTTTTCTCATTCCTTTTTCTCATAAATAAAAATAAAATAAAATAAACCTTTATTGCTGTTTGTCCATCAGCAAACGGTTTCTTCTTTGTAACAGCTTGTCCTTCGACAAAGGCCTCCTCTAAAGATGTTCATTTTGTCCTGTCCTTCGCTACCTTAGGGTAACTACTCACCGAAATATGTTGAGACATGCACCGATCTATTACTCTGATATTGATTTCCTTCTATGAATTTAAAAAAAGATAGATAGGTTTCCGCGTTAAATTTTGAGATATTTAACATTGGACTATTGCAGTTTACCGATTTCTTTTACCGTGGCCGTGGCCATGTTAAATGAAGAGAGTCACCGAGAGAGAAGAGATGATTTTTATTTTGGTGATCAGCAGGCTACAGGTATTACAATGCGTTCAAGAACATTGTTAGGTGAAAAACCATATGTTGTCACTGGGTTTTTAAAAGAAAACGACAGTTTTAAAACATTTGCTAAACAATATTAAAAAGAACTGTGAAGATATGAACTTAAATGATCACTAAAGTTATTATTGGCGGCAACAATGATACAACTTCATATAGGTTACTATGCAATCTGTCTTAAGGTTTTAAAAATCAGCTTTAACACAATTGTTTATTTGGGAAAAGTAGGTATTGTATAGCAAAGAAATAAAAGAAATAAATGGACATTTGGGATGCTACCTAAGCTATTCGGCTATTGCATATTTAAAAACAATCTAGGTGAATCTAAAAATCCACCATCCATCGAATATATTTGCCAAAGAATATATAATATCTATGTTAGGCATACAGATACAAATAACTGACATACAATGATGTTGAACTACCTCTAAAAACACAAAATACAAAAAAAGCAACATTATATCCCCATCGTGGACAAGAATTTTAGGATAGATGAGAGTATAATATATAGGGCTGTTTTTTTAGAGGTGTACAATTTAGACTCTTACAACTATACATTGAAATAAAACACATTAAAATAATGTAAATCGCTATGGGGTTGGCTTTATTTAAAAGAGAATTTTATGCTAATAGTGTTTAAACATGATTTCGGGCATATAGGCACCG
>JAOPUG010000168.1:6673801-6683966 GCA_027564375.1 Micropterix facetella
ATGAGTAATATAAATATTGCTTATTTTTTTATTTTGATATTTTTTACATAATCTATACATTAAACTTGCAGTAAGATCGATTTTTATTCTCAAATAAAATATTAGTATATTTTAAAAATAATATTTTATACAGCACTTTTCTATTAATTTTCTCATACAAAACCGTCCAGCCGTCTTCGTTAGGCGCATTTGTATGGGATGTTCTATGATTTTTTTACATAAGTCGTCTCCTTAAATGGTATTTTTAGGTCAATGGCAACATATCTTCAATATTTTATGTTTAATTAATAATAATTAAATTTTATTTTATGTAATGGATGATTTTTTGCTTTTGTATAAGTATAAGAACTGCAAAAGTTGATTACAAGATGATATTGCAATAATTGTAAATGAAAAGCATTTACTTTCCTTATTACTGTGCGAAAGTACCTAATTCACACTTGAGTCCCTATTCGAAATACCTTTTTCGCGCCCATTAGCATAGCGATTAGCGAGCGCTTAGCAAAACTAAAAGCGGCCTTAATCTCACAACGTCCTTTCGTGGAAGGCGTTCCTTATCTGAGCTGGTGTATATCACCACTTAGGATTACCGGCGGGATATCCTCAAGTGCAGCTAAGGTTACTTTATAGTCATAAATTACTTTCAAGAATTTAAAGGATGAAGCGTGATTTGTGGTGGAGTCCACACAACTGAAACCGTTTTAAAAGTTTTCGTTAACTGATATTAAATACATTTAGCTATATTGAAATCAGACAGTCAGGCATTTTTAAAAACTTGCTTAGGAACTGTGACACTCACCAGAACAACATTTGAAATCTCCGATGATTAAACTGCATTAAATGACACATCCTGAAAATAAGAAAAAAATACAATGTATGCCCAAAAATCAATATATTGTATCTCAAAATATTCTCCGTGGGCGGCCACTCCGAAGTACTTTTTTATATGTACACATAAAGCAATTTTTATAACATTTATTCCAATCGTCCGTGGTGACATCGGAAACATGTTTCTCGTGTACTTCGACAGCGTCTTCTGATTATGAAAATCTTTGACCGAGTAATTGGTTCCTAATTTTTGGGAGCAAGAAGTCACGAGGTACCAAATCGGGATTGTATAGAGGATACCTCGTAAGTTCTACATTTTTCGCCTTCAATATTAGTTTGTCTGGCTGGCCGCATGAGAGCTGGCATCGTCGTTGTGCAAATGGTGCAGCGTTTAATGTTCCCTTTATGGAGTTCTTCAATAACTTCCGGCCAGCAAATCGCCGTTTACCAATCAGCATTCAGGGTACGATGATTCTTTAAAACAACTATACCCAAATATCCAGTTTTCCTAAAAAATAAAAGAAGCGATCATACTCTTCGTGGCTCTGCACGCGGGCTACTTTGGTTGAGTTCGGTTCATCTTGAAAGACCCAAATGGCCGATTGCTGCTTTGTTTCGGGGTTGTAGTTTTTTCACCTGTTACTACATTCTACGCCAAATTTGACGTCCCTTTGTTGAATTTGGTAATCATGGCGTTGTACCAATTGACGCGTCCCGTTTTTTGCGAGTACAGCTTTCTCACAGCCAAATGTTTGCGTAGGATTGATTGTACCTGACTCAAGCCTACGTCTAAGGATGGTCGAAGGTCATGGTAGGTCACATGCCTGTATGTTTCGATCATGCGGCGCACAACGTCTAAGCTTAATGCTTTATCGTCAACAGCAGTTTGAAGCCAAGCGAAGCCATGCTCAGCTGTCAAACTACACTAAAATGATCAAATGACAGATGAAAGAAACGCTATTCTACAGCCAAAGAGTTCCATTTTCAAATGTTATTATTTTTTCAAAATTGTTTTTGTATGCGCCCAGTTCAGGAAACTTTCATTTTGACCATTTTATTATGTCACAAAAAGCCAAGGGTCAAAACGATACACTCACACCACACCGGGATTATTGGAAAAACATCGGTGACAACAATGATGAGTGATAATAAAATTTAAAAACCGTAATTTTGTAACACGATAAAACGTCTTGCATATTTAGCATACGCATACGGCTTAATAAGATTCCGAGCGGACAAGTTTTTTGCGTACGATAAAAATGAGGGTAGGGAGTGATGAAATTTTCTTGTTTCTATCGATATATTTGAGATTTAATATTATACACAAACATTTGTTGGGTCCCCTTTTTGAATAGTTGATTATATCAAGTTTTATATTTTCCAAAGCAGATTCTGCTTTCCTCAAATGTAGTTCCTTTTCGATGATAAGATCGTTTTTCTTAGAATGCTCATTGTTTTCACAGGCATCTATTTTAATTTTTAAATTGTCACATCCTATTCACGAGTTGTTTATAGGAGCGTGGAAAGAGAGGTTGAAGTTTTCGTTAAAAAATTTTCGATTATGTATTTTGAAACAGGTTCTTCAACTTTCTTTTATATTCATAATACATTAATGTCAAATTTAAATTAAGAGACAAATACTGTCGCGTCTCACTCTTATGTCTTGTGTATTGTGAATCGTATTGTATTAATAAAACGCTTTACTTCAATTACTTTCGGTTTAAGGGTTTTGTTTTTTGGATTATGTTTTCCCCTTTTATCCTCAGCTCGAAGTAATCGTAACTATGCCAAATACAAAACACATAAATAACCAAGAGACAACTTGACTGTGCCAGTTCACTAGTACCAATGCCAGAGTGGCCCAAGTCACACGAGCCAAAGACTAAAGTATACGACAAAATGTTATTTTGACCCAAGTAACCTGGGACACTGTGGTGTAATAATATTGCCTATAAAATTACATTGCCAAACTATATGAATAGCACCTTCTATATATTCTCGAAGAAATCAATGTCGAGCCACTCTGACTTTGTAAATAAGGATTTTGTCTAGGAATTTTTGCATTAAACTCAAAATCACAAAATTGTCACTTAAGCCACTCTGGCTCTGGTAGCCTCATATCGCGCTAAACATTACTTTAATTTAATATTTCATTTGAATTCATCTTTTGCGTTGTCGTTTTGTGGCCTTTCTTAAGTCTGTCAAACATACTTCACTTTGAGCAATTTCACCTCAAGATCGGTTAGGTGGTTTAAGGAGCAAACGAAGACGTCTTTTGTGTTTATACTTGATACGCTGTGGTTAAGATTGCGGTTAGCCATTTGATAAGAAGCTTAGCGCCGAAGATTTACTTTGTGACATTTACACGAGGAAGCTCAAGAATCGACCCATTTATTTGCGTACATATAGCGAGGGTGAGAGATTAGTCGATGGCGAGATAAAACCACGGAGTTGACTATATCTGGAGATACTCCAAGAGCTTTGAACGCTATACACATTGGATCGGATAACACCGGACTTTATAAACCTAGCAAGTCTAATAATTTTAGTAGCGTATTTGTCTCGTCGAGTTCTCTTAATATTGTTTATTTCATCAGTTTCATTTGCGTAGAACTCAAGAATAGACAGCCAAAGAAAATTTCGATCAGTATATTACTAAACATGAAATATAAAGTGGGTTATAAAGTCACTAGTATCGAAAGTTTGTTTGTTTACGAACAAAAGAATTACTGCAAAATGCATTTCCAAACACAAGGAGCTGAAGAATCACGTAAATTGGGGAGGCTATATTTGTTTGTCTATATTAGGCTAGTTTGAGGCTAAATTAAGCCTTACTTTATTCTTGTAGCATCACGATCTTCGCTTGCTTCACTATAAGCTGGATGATTTTTATAAGCTGGATGATTTTTATAAGCTGGATGATTATTTTGAGCATGCCAGTTCATTCAAATGTGGTTAACATTAATCTTTATTGTATCATGTGATTATTTTGATTATTCTTGTATGAAGTAACTTAAGTTGACTATTAATAAACAGGTTTTTGATAATTTACTTATTTTATATGTACATATATCCATGTACATGAAAATAGTTCTGGTTATTTTTTATATTTTTTTATAAATCTACCGTGTAAAGCAGACTTGAGTCAAATGCATAATTTGTAATCAAATTAACTTTACTTTTTCATGTTGCAGGTAGATATATTACACTACAACTCTCTTATGATGACGTTAGTATTGTTAAAATGAAAATAATTTAATGCATGTAATTTTTCAACAACTGTCGAATTCCAATATATGACAACTAGCTTTAAGTCATTATTACGACATGCTTTTATTGTATGGAATGCTATGCTATACCTGGAATGAATAAATTGATACTGATACTGATACTGAATCTGACTAAATCTGGGATCAGGGGGTGAGGCTGCCCGCAGGGTGGTACTTCTCTGTGCCTCGCCGCAAGGTGTTGGCCTCTGACGGGCAGTGGTGGAGCTTGGTACGTAAATTGTCTACGTCCCCAAATTTCTGTGTTTTGCCTCGGGGTGATATAGCGATAAAGTTCGCTGAAACGCTCCGGGGTGGACGGGTTCGCCCGTAGCAGGTGACATACAATACATCTGTGCGGTGGTTTTGAGGACGGAACTTCGGGCGGAATTGGACGGCTGACAAACGGGGCGGGAAAACTGGCCGTGTTGTCAATCAACTGAGACCCGGAGGGGTCTGCGAACGTACGTTCCCTAAGACGCGGTGGTAGGTGTCAAACTATCGTCACCTATCCTTAAAAACGACCCGATGGCCAACCGATTTCGGGTGAAGTTCCGAATAAAGAACGCCACAGGTCCGCGATATTTCCGAGCTACGGAGTACCGTTATTGCGGTAGTTAAAGGTTGTGCAAGCGACTCCGAGCCTGGTACCAAAGGGGTGGATGGAGAAATCTGTCTATATTTGCTAGCTAGGGAGTTAGGCCAGCCCGTTGAGTTTAGATTTTCTTGCCCAGTGCCTCGCTAATATAGTGCTGGTATCTAGCTGGCCGTGGTGGATCTTGGTACGTAGATGGTCTTCGTCCTCAAGTCTCTGTGTTTCATCTCGAAGTGATATAACTACAACATTGTTGAAACGCCCCGGGATGGCCGGATTCGCCTGAACCAGTTGACAATCTCAACTGTCACAGTCGTCGACGCATCCGTGGAACCCGCATGCGTGTCTGGTTTGCCTCCGCCTATGATTTCTGTGATGTGCTTTATGCATGCTTAATTTTGTGAAATTTGGAGTCGATTTCTAATTTAAGCTAATATCAGCATTCTCCTACGTCTCGCTTTCAGACTACCAGATTCGCCCTGGTGTTGGACTTCGTGGTAGTATTTAAGTTTCCTAATTTGTGGATTGCTTTTTCGATGTGATAATTAAAAAGCGCGCTGACGTTTCAAACAAAGGTGTTTATATAGGTGATTGATTTTGTTGGTATCGCTGTCCGCTTCTTTTCTGTCTCGATTGCTTTTAAGCTTTGCATAAATCGACTCCTTCCTCAGCATATTTCCTCGGACCTGTGATGTTTGCTTTTTGATAGTTAGGACCACTTTTGCATATTTTTTTCTCAAAACGTTCTGATCGTCCTTTGTACTTATCTACTTTTGATTTAAACCAGTGAGTGTTTATTAAAAGAGATTATAAGTTAATTTATTCCACAGTATAACGTTTCTGCATTCCAGAGACGCGAACATGAATAAATTGCACATTGCACGAAATCCAGCTGCGCCATGTCACGTTTTGCTGAATATCTAGAGTTGATATTTGTATGTCATTCCTGGCGCACTTAAACAGCTTTGCGGCGTACAGTGGCTCCGCGCCCATACGTAAAAAAACATCAAGCAATATTTAGTCATAGATCATATCAGCCAGATACTGGGTTGCTATTTTCTTGGTGGTAATTATGGGACTGACAGATACGCGAAAGCAGCGTAGCGACTAGAATAAGCTTTCAAAAGTAAATTTACTTTATTATTTGATGGCGCAGAAGAATTCTCCTCGGGGTCTACCAAGGATTCTTTCCAATTCATCTACACTTCGAATCTCTCTCGCAATCTAGGCGACTGAATCGCTCGGTCTACGCCGCCAATTCACACACGACCTCAAGCGTTCTCCTGCCGATCAGCCTATCACTTTCAGCCTCTATCTCCATGCCGAGTCTAGCTTCAGCCATCTCTGCCGGGTTACGTATTTTCTCGTCATTTCAGCCGTCAGGAGGCTGACGACTGAAATCAAAAACTAATTATGGTTAAAGTTTTCTTTAATTTTAAGGAACAAAAAGCCACATGAGGTTATAACTGTAACAAGGGTAGTAATTCAAAACTCTCATGTTTCTGATACATTGTCATGATGCAAGTTGCTTTTGCATCCCTGAAGATCTATATGCAAACGCTTGGGCTCCCTTCAGGGTTTGAAAACAATCTCCACAATTGTTTGTCCTTCCATCTTGGTAGAATTCTAAAGCATTTAATGCTAAACCTCGAGCATATTTGGAGAAAAATCATGCCTCTTTTTACTAAACGTAGAAATTCCTCTAAAACAATAAAACAAATATAGGTGTGATCAGTGAACAATTCAAACGCATAATGAAATATCGATTTAGATCGTCGAGCTATTCCAATAAATCCATGATAAAAGATTCTCCATAAACCAAACCGTGTACTAAAGATTTGTAGGTATGCGATGAAAGACCTGTGATTTCAGCGATGACCGTTGGTCTCCTAGCAATTGGTTAAGGACTGAAGCTTTTAATGAAGCATTTAATGAAAAGAAGCAAGTATCCTATCGGAGCTGTCAGCTGAACTATCTCCCTGGGCGGCCTCAACGGGCAATGAGGCAGACGCTACATCAGCTGAGACCACCGAAGCCTGGTATTTAATAATGCATGTAAAAATCCATCGTTTTTCAGATTTTGTAGCAGTTGGTGAAGCAGCATTGTACCGGTAAATACCGCGGGACTGGGATTTAGTCGCGCAAATCGGCCGATGATCTTCACTTATGTGACTGCTATGCAATGGTTGTTACAAGCTGTGAAGGAAAATGTACCCCGACTGTGGCCGAGGATCCCAGGCTACTTAGTATGTCGGCCATGACTAACCAAGCAAGAAACGAGTTTAATGAGCTCGTCTCGGCAACTATCCTGGTTTTCAGCATGTCGAACGGCTTCCATATACTTTGAAGTCGCGTCGGTGAAGTGCCATCATGGGTCGTAAATCCATTTGCATAAATATATCCGAAGACGATACGGGAGGTTTTGATTATATCTTGACATTATTTGGTCGATAAGTCTAAATTATCGCTCATGCAGTGTTCATCGGCATGGGTAAAGGTAGTGAAACACATTTAGATTTAGTGTGTGTCATCTGCTATGGACGAACCGGTGCACCTCGAAGCGTTTCAGCGAACTTTATCGCTATATTACCCCGACGCGAAACACAGAGGTTTGGAGACGTAGCCAGTCTACGTACCAAGCTCCACCGCTGCCCGTCAGAGGCCAACACATTGCGGCGAGGCACATGGAAGTACCACCCTGCGGCCAGCCTCACACCTTAACTCCCAGATTTAGTAGGATTCCTCCGACCACCCGTCTGGTTGCAGGTTCGAGGTCACTTGCGCGGTCCTCTACCTCAAGCGAGCGGCATTACTGGAATATCGCTGGCACGAGGCGTCCTTTACTCGGCAACTTTCACTCGAGATTGTGTGACCCAAGTATCGTTTCTAACGATAAGCAGTTTGAGGTACCTACTTACCCCCGCTTTCTTAAGAACTTGATACTTCTAAACTCCTCCGGATATTAGTCAGTGACAGCACAGCCAGTGTGCCCGCCCCGTGCGCTAGCTGTCCAGAACAGCCCGAGTTTCAGTCCCCGGATCCACCGCACAGCGGGGCACCAGGTTGGTCCCTCTTCGAGGAGGCTCCCGTATAAGAGCTGCCCCGCGAGCTGAGCCGACCAAATTTACATATAACGGCCATCATAGTCCAGGCTACACGGAACCATTAAGATCCGAAGCGTAGTGAAACAAGAAAGTATATGTATGCGTGAGACGAATTTAGAGAAATCTCCTTCGCTCACCTTGTTTGTCTTCCGGAGAAGTCGGATCTCTGCGGCCGTGAAGATCTGGCTTGGGTCGAGTCGCTTGGGCTGCTCGGTCGAAGTTTAGGCTTCAGGTTGGCGGAGACGTCGGCTTTCTTGATGTGTTTATTCACTTTTTAGCACTGTTTGGTTACTGTGAATCAGCTTTATTTACTATGACGACTGCTAATAAAACTAGCGTTTATGTGATTAAACTGATTAAATTGAAAATTTTATGCACGGATCTATATTATTATTGCCGAACTTAGATATTTAAATATGCGAGACGCGCGACTGATTAGAAGCCTATTTTCTTCAATATTATTTTAGCGACGACTGACAACTCACCACCCGACCAGGGACTACATACCGTTTGGAGTGAGGGAGGTGGCATAGTGGCTTAATGAGGAGAGTACTGTTGGACGGCGCTTTCGCCCGTGATTGGTGATTCTAATGACTAGAGTCGTTAGCGAGACAACGTTAGTGCACCTACTCACTCACAGAGGCCAGTCTATGCATTTCATAACATTCGAATTATGAATATTATGATCAATGCCTAAATATGAAACAGATATATACATTAATCGTGTGTTATGAATACATTATTTATAAATATTTGTACATAAAGTCTTATTTATCATTTTTTTAAAAATCCTAAGTCCTTAATGACAATACCTAGAAATACACAAATGGGCATAAAATGAAGCTAATTTTTTATACTTGTATATTTTACATTGATATACTGAGGACACAGCATATATGGTCCGTCATGACGGTTTATTTAGCACATTAATTTATTGCTGAGATGTCACGCGTCATTTCGACATTCGTCCAATTTCGGTGGCTTGTAGTTTTCGTTAATGACACGCTAATGGGTTGGTTTTCAGTTTACTCATTAGACAGAGGTGAAGATTTATTTAAATAAACTTTTATTGGTTATTGATCGTTCACGATATTAGTTCAGATTTGTTATTGAATCGAACAGTATATTATTTACCATGGTTAGCGGAATATTGATAAATTTAAAATGTGTCATGTGAGATACTTTTGCGTTTGAGATGAAGATGTATATTTTTACCGGGACAGGCGTCAACACTATCTGGAGATGGTGTAATTTATAGAAAATATTAATAAAATGTTTCCAAATTGTACTAATTTCCTGTTAGCTAAAACTGCATCCGAATCCTCATTCCTTTCAGATCAGTTCCTCGTACAAGGTGTATCTCTTTGGACCTCAACCCCAAATGCTATCCTTTCCATCATGCCCGCGATCAGTTAATAATAATGCGATATTAGTGTTAACTTCTAATTAACTGCGCTCAAAAAAGATTGTTTTAATTGATGTGCATACTGTAATATTATATCAGCAAGCAATCAGCAAATATGATCAAATAAAAACCAGTAGGAAATAATGATCTTTCATTTAATTGAGCCGCATTGACCAGCGACCACTGAACCTGAGATATCAGTATATTGGATTCGACATGAAATAGGGAGCTACGCAGTACTACAATACGCAACTAATTGTAAGATACTTCAACACTATCGTACATATACTGATATTATCTTTGATTATATAACACTATTGGATTGATCAGACGTACACAAGAAAAGTGGCAAGCGATTTTCGATTAGTTTGGAAGCGAAAATTAGATGGCGTTAGATGCGTTTGGAAGCATACAAATAGATTGCGTCCTGCGCAAATAATAGCGATTTATTTAGAGATGTATAATAATATTGATAATAAATGGTTATGTATAAACGACTGATTGATGAAATCGGATTTATTTAACAAAAGTAAAAAATGGCAAAGAATTCCAACTGCTATCTATCGTATGATTTTAGACTGGTTAAATCACACGGCTACAGATAGATGGCGCTTTCGGCTCAAAAAACAAAAAGAGTTAAGTGCTGTCATTGATAATATATAGTAAATAATCAATGATATACCACCTGTAAGTACAAGTTAATGAATCGTTTCAATGTGATTCCTGTAGAAAAACAATTTAATATCTCACTTAAGCAGTAGATATAGAACTTACAACGGCGACGATATATGTAAATTTCGACGATTACATTTTTTGGCATTTTTTAAACTGCCGTAGCATTGATTATAATATTGTTATTATTTAATCAATGCTAATAGCAAAACAAACTTTAGAAAACAGGTCCTTATATTATAAAAAAAATCAAAAAAGAGTGTTTCTGTCGTCCAAGACCAAAAAAAATGTTTTT
>JAOPUG010000168.1:6706099-6716809 GCA_027564375.1 Micropterix facetella
CCCTGTCGTCTATGTATCAAAAGGCGGCAGCCTTTCAAGTTATTTACGCCAACCTGACTAGTTTGCCGCCACAAATACTATTCTCCTAATTCAGATTGGTTAATAGGATTTTAGATACTGATTGCTTGTATACACTAATTGAGGTATTAAATATATCAATGTTTCGAAGGTGTTTATTATAAAGATCACAGCAGCGAGTAATAATTCCATTGAAGGCTATAGCGGTTATTTGATATTAAAATAAGATTAACGAATTTACCGCGTGAAGTTTTTCAGCAAAGCGTTAAACACATCGAAGCGATTAAAAACGTTCAGCGAGAAAAATCGGCGATCTGCGAACACATATGTATTGCACAGCGGAAGTAATCACTGGATGCAGTTTCAAAATCCCATTGTGCTATCCAAAGAACAATTTTACTTTCTGCGCATGATCCGGGATGCCATTGAAATAAGAAGAACGCAGAACTTCAATAGAGCGACGATTCCAAATTCTCTACTACGTGGAATCCGCTTCTTAAAGTGTTCCCAATGCCCATCGCCGAACGCAAGGACGTAAAACTACGATACAGTGAGCGTTGTGTGCACGGCGGATTTTCAAAATTCGCGCGCACCGAATTCGCCGCCCCACCACCGTTATAACCTACGCAGTAGCAGCAACAGTTTGCCACCTACCAGCAGAACAACGGATGATGACTGACAGTACTTTAGTCTACCCTAGACAACGGCGGTTGCAACATCGCCGAAACGTCAGGTGCTGAAAAACTTCACGCGGTAAATTCATTAATCTTATTTATAATAATTCCATTCCTCGATACGTCAGGCTCTGGTTTATACGCATCAGAAGCCAGTAGAACATCTCAGTTTCGTTCAGCAGCTTCCATAGTCTGTTTTTATTTCTTTATTTATGATGTTCGTTCTAGAACTGTGCGATTGTTCCGAATATTTACAAACTACATATGGACGAAGAACTATGGGGTGATCCTACTAATTTCAGACCTGAGAGATTTCTCGGGGAAGATGGCAAGCTGTGTTTGAAGAAGGATTTTACGCTACCTTTCGGAGCAGGTATTCTTGTGTTGTATTTACACTAGATAATAAGAAAGTAATTATCGATTACACTTTAAAAAAAACTCCAACGAACGGCGGACGGTCACAGTCCTCTACAAGCGGACAATATTGAGATCTACAGGATTTATACAGGGTTAATATTAGGCAATTTCGCTAGCGCCAGCCCTACCCGAACACAAGGCTGGCGCAAAGTGTCTTGAGTTTAACCAAAACAATAAGTTTTTCTTAAAATCAAATTACTCCACATTTTTGGGCATTGAGGACTAGAAAAACCAAACAAAAATATGTCTATCCGTTTGCCTGTCTCTACATCTGTCTCACTCATGGATATCGCAAAAACGCGTTGTCCAATTTCGAAAGTTCTTTCACCATTCTGTATTATCCACCAATGGGAAGGGCTGATTAGATTTTATGGGCCGTCCATAAACCAAGTAAGGGTGTTGCTATACAAATGGACGACTGAAAAATTTACATGTTTAGCCATAGGTACGTCGCCAACTTTTAATTAGTTCTCCGAATTAAAAATGATTACCGAAGAAAATTTTGTATTCGGCCTATGCGTTCTTGAGTTACAGTTATAGGTATAATAAGCCATAACTCAAGAACGCGTTGTCCCATTGCGAAAATTCTTGATGTCTCGATTTCGAAAAAGATAAATGATTTTAGAAATTGTAACTTTTAAACGAATTATCCGACTTGAAAAATTCTTTCGCCCAATTAGTTCCGTTCTTCGTATGGATGAGCTGATGAGAGTTGCATTGTACAAACCGATCTGAAAAGAGCGCTAGAGTTTTGAAATCCTGATTCCGCAATCCTTTAGAAGTGTTACAGAAATATACTCGTGGTACCAAAATTGGACAAATAAACACTGCGTTTTGTATTCTTTCCAGGTCGTCGCCTCTGCGCTGGTGAAACATACGCGAGGAATATTCTGTTTCTGACTTTCACAGCCCTAATACAGAACTTCAACATTCAATCCCCAGATGGGCATAAAACGTACGATATAGAAGCGGACATAAGACCTGGAATTATCACGTGGCATGAAGACTGCTGGGTGCGAATGGTCCAAAGAAAATAATAGATCTACTTACTTTATTACTATTTTTTTTACATCATACTTGATCGGTTGTGGCAAACGGCAATTGTCAAAATTGGCTATTTTTGAGATTAGGTTATGTTGTTTATATTGTCACACAGAAGAAATATCTCAATACTTCTTCTGATTGTTATGCCTATTGTTCTATTAGGCTTTAAGAGCACACCGATGACATCGATTACAAACATTAAAGAGATGGTAATTAGACTAGAACTGCATTGTTAAACTTTAAAATTATGTAATGTTATATGTAAGTAGTTAAATACGTTTACATCGTAACTTGATCAAATATGTACATTATTTTAGCAAAGAACTTTGTTCACCCTAACTCCTCAACTCCCCTCAATTCTTTGTGATCAGGAATATAGGCTCTTTTTCTTCAACTGCCGTGTCTGATATTAAAATTATACTAGCGCAAAATTATAGGAGCGCATATGACATCAGGAAAGCGACTACACGTTACATCTTGCTACGTGTAACTATATCCGAATATCGAAGGGATAAACTCTATTTTCATAGCAATGGCGACGCCACCTGCTATCGCTTGTACTCCTAATATAGAAATTGTTTGTGGGTAATGTATGAGAGTAATTTTGTTTATTTTGCCCACATAGCTTGCAATAAATAAATATATGTAATAGTTCTGTCAATATTTTAACAGTTTAGCGGTCTTTTTTATTTAGACAGACCTACACCATGGTGTTTTTCCACCTTTTCTTCTCCACCATCCAGACCATTCTCTCAAGTTTTACAACCTGGAGTAACGTCTTCTACCTGTGAATTTCACAACTCCCAAATCTACTAATATTGATCAATCTCTCAGTTAATAATCCTCGCAAAAATCACGAAATGTACCCATCAATCATAGGGTTATATTAACTGGTAGAGGTGGATATTTCTTATATCACGCAACATGACGTGCCGCTCGAACGATGATTCCTCTCTTCGTCTCTCTTCACGTTTCTCAACACAGAAGAATATTTCAATATATTATATTAATTCCTCGCGCTAATTAGCAAAGTATTATGTTCTATTGTTAAGTAGTTATTCCGCGAAGGGAACGACACGCACTGTACTTGGAAAAACTATACAACGGAATTAAACTTGTTAACACTTTACATAGTATTACCTTCTCATGGTTTGCTGTTAAACTCTGAGATTTACTGTACTTTTCGGCATCTAAATAAATCGCCTTTCAAAAAAATGCGGATCGCGACTTCATGTTCCATTCTGCTATATTCGGAAATCGAACGGATAGTCGTTTTTTTCGAGACACATTTGAGCGTTTCTTGATTGTCGACGTCTCCTGCTATCGTATATACTCCTGATAGATTTTTTTTGAAGGATAACGTGTTTTTGCGCCATTTTATTAAAAATGTATCGATTTAACGACAGTTGCCTGGTTGAAACCCCGCGCCCATGCGAGGCATTTATTTATTCTAACCTAACTCATCGTCAACTTTATCTAAAACACTGGCCGAGCAAATGTTAACTTACCAATCTGCAGTGACTGTTCTTTGGTTTTCAAGTGAAATTGTCGTATAATGTCCCGCCTTGCTAACAAAAGAAGTAACTAATAATTTTACCAGTGTTTCGACCTTTGTCGACTTTCGGCAGGAAAAACCCTCTCCGCCGATTAAAAGTTTCTTTCAGGTTCGTAACAGTACACCCAGCTTTCGACTCCTGTTACAATATAATATACTGCTAATGATTGCCCTCAGTCGTATATTTTTATCATTTTATCACACCACTCTACATGCTGTCGTTTATGCGGTATCCATCTCGAATAAAGCTTCTAAACTTTCATGCATACGTGCAAAATATTTTGCACTTGGCTCATACCAATGTTCAATCTTGTACGAATTTGCTGACATGTATATTTTTATCCGATTGAATTCTTTGTCGTACAGGGCTGACCTTCGCGTGAACCGTCTTGGAGCGTCACCGTTTGAATTCATTATACTAGAAGTACACAGAGCTACGAGATAGGCTTCCTAGTCAAATGCTAATTGAAGTCTTCTGCAACTTTCTTGTTGACTTAAACTACGGCGAAAATTGTAAAAAAATCATACATCGATTTTTTTCTGGACGAAATTTATCCATCGTTAGGTAAACGCGCAATTTTCAAGATGGCACCACAAAGAAAAAACAAATGACATGCGTAAAAGATTAAATGTATTCTACAGCCAAAAATAAGAATTACTTTTTTAATATTTTAACGCAAGTGGCCAGTTCCAGAAACTTTCAGTATAGCCGACGTCTAAAGCAGGCCTTCTAAAGCAGGCCTTCTAAAAACCTTCCAGTAACTTTGCTTTTCTGAAAGGTCACTTCATAAACGAATACCGTTTCACGAGGGAGGATTGATTTGCTTAATGGAACATGTGTTTGGGAATTAAGAGTGCGATATTTTCTTTGATCGTGCATGGCAAGAGTTTTGAGGCAGCTTCTTTTCTCCCGCTCCTCTCTGAATTTCTGAGAGGTCGAATTTTCTAAGGCTCGCTTTAAAATGTGCGATCTTCGTGATCCAGAAGAGTAATAATTTAGAACCTGCTTCTGCCAAAACATGGTCGGACGGCTCCAAATTTCCCAACGCCCACAAAACAAATAAGCTGCCAATTCGGGTGAAAGAATGTTTAATTAGAAACAGTCGAGGTACTTGGCTTTGGGTTGGCGTGTCGCTAGTGCGACTAATCCGGCCGCCTTTGGGACCGCCATAGTAATCGAGTAACTCGCTCGCAATGTGCCTCGTCATTCACGCTGATTACAAATTTCTCTATGCGTTAGTTACTCTCACGAGTGATTCGGGACGTGATTCGATCGGAGCTAGTCCCCGAATATTGCGAAAACGTTGGTGAAACCGAGGGATTTCCCTTTTCCGCAGTCTGTTGTTACCTGCTCGCGTATCATAAACAGTAGTCAACGGTAGTCATACACAAGCAGTCGCATGCCGAGGTTAGTCAAGGCCAGTTGCAATAGGTGTTCGTTCACTACCTCCTGTGACGTTGCCAAACCGTTGTTCTAATTCCATGTTGTTATTTGCAAGATTTTACGTGAAACTAAGTAAATATGTAATAAATGTAAATATAAAATTATATCGATCAAATGCTGGCTTGGCTCGCACGCCGAGGGTTCCCAGAATTCCGAAAGAGGTTCCAGGCATTTCACACAAATTTGGTAGAAGAGGAGTTGTAGCTATCCATCCGTTGATGTTGATATTTTTATAAGTTAAGGAAATGCATATGTGTTTACAATCTCCTTTATACGATCGAACAAAAATTTAAATGATTTTTTTAAATTGAAAATGTTGGAAATCTTTTTTATGATGCGAATTTACAAAGGATCAACCTATCTTGTATTTTTTTGTCGTTTTATTGCAGTGTTTATATATGAAGTAATTTAAATGTCAACATTCATTGTTTTCACCGAGAAGATCGCGACTTCAGATTAGGTTCTGCTATATTCGAAAGTCGAACGGATAGACTCGTCTTTTCCAAGGCATCTTTGAACGTCTATTTTATAGGAATTCGAATGCGGACGCACTCCTGATAGGTTTTTTCGATGGATAACGTATTTTTAATGGATTTTAAAATAAAATCTGCACAATTTCCTCGGAAGTCGATTTGACAGTCATTTGCTCGCCTCACTTCAAATCGAATAAAAACAAAACTGCACCCGTATTAAAAGACTGGTAGCGAGCATGCGATTCGCCACGCGTTCGCCTCTGGCATCGCCCGCCTTCGGCATCCTTTTGTCTTTGGCTGCACATAACCCGTCGCCTGTTTGTTTTCGTTTTTTCAATCAATCCCGCCAAATTATCAACGCTCCGCGTAGGGGAAATGACAGGGCCGAAGCAAGGGCGATTGAGCGTGCCGCCTCCCGAAAATCTCCAATCATTTCTCTATCAATCGATCCAAGTTCTATCGAAAAGTGTCCACAAATAACTGAAATAATGAAGGCGTTAAGCATGTTACCACTACATTGACGATATTATTTATGAAGTCTTGCAAACGTTTAAAACATCTATTTTTGGTCTTTCAAATATGTGCTCCAACATGGTGGATGGGGACAGAAGCCAATCCATCCATCCGGCAGTTATAACCACTTTGGTCGTCTTTTCCGCCCGGTATTATGATAATTTATGATCATATCGCTTCTACTATCCCCATTAAATTCACCCTGTAAACGTTTCTTGTAGTCGGGGCCTGTATTATCTGTAGTCGTGACATAATAGGGCCGTGCAGCTCGGGCCTGTTGACCAGCTCTGTTATCATTGGTCGGTCCGACTCATGGTTCAACTTCCATCCGGCAGCCACCCCGAAGAGGTGAAACTAAAAGACTAACCTGGTGAAATTGATGTGCGGCGGATCTAAGAGACACCCTCGGGCGACCCTGGATGATTGATGCACTGGTCGGTTTACCGGCCTTTGCTCAATCAACGAATAGCCGCGAGGGGTCTGATTGCGTATGCTCTGTACCGCTTCTCCAGCATTGTAGATGCCGGAGAAGCTGTAGCATAACACAATCACGGGATGGTATCGTTACTCTTCGCAGGCGAGGGTGTACCCAGTTGCCTCAAATCCTCCAAACGCGATCAGACGGAAAGCCGCAAAGCATTCCTTGTTACTGAGAAGGTCGGGGTGCCAGATAGGAAACCCACTTACGAGGCCACCGACCACATCCAACATGCGCACAGAACATGATTAGATAATGTGCTCTGTGGTTTGACGATCTTCAATAATTCCTTCAAGTATTTAATCTTGACTTTTCTCTTCTTTTTCAGGTGTTCGGTTCGAAGGCCGATCTCCAGCTGCATACGCAGATCCACCTACGCGAGGCCAAGCCTTACAAGTGCTCCCAGTGCACCAAGGCCTTTGCGAATTCCAGCTACCTCTCCCAGCACACGAGGATCCACTTGGGCATCAAGCCTTACCGCTGCGAGATCTGCCAGAGGAAGTTCACCCAGCTGTCGCACCTGCAGCAGCACATCAGGACCCATACTGGAGATAAGCCGTACAAGTGCAGGCACCCAGGTTGCCAGAAAGCATTCTCGCAGCTCTCCAACTTGCAGAGTCACTCGCGCTGCCACCAGACCGACAAACCTTACAAGTGCAACTCTTGCTATAAATGCTTTAGCGATGAGCCCAGCTTACTAGAACATATTCCCAAGCACAAGGAATCGAAGCACTTGAAGACGCACATCTGTCAGTACTGCGGGAAGAGTTACACGCAGGAGACTTACTTGAGTAAGCATATGCAGAAGCATGCTGAGCGAGCGGATAAGCGGCCGCCGATCGCCGGTTTAGGGTTGGCTAGCTTGAATCGGTCTCTAGCTGGAATGCCGCCGAACGGTCCGTTCGAGCATCCGTACTGGCCGAAGATCAGCCCGGATTCCGCCGCCCATTTGTCAGAGGCGATGGCGCACGCGCAAGAAGCTGCTAACGGGAACTTCAACCCGAATCAAAATCAGCAGCAGCAGCACGACGGCGGAAACAACAGCAACGAAGAGCAGGAGAACGAACACTTGCAGAATCACCACAGGAGTCTCTTCGAGCACCACAGGCTTAATGGCACGGCGCCGACGGACATGGGCGAAGATTTGGTCGTATCGGCCAGGCAGACCCACCTACCGTCGCACCTAAACGGAGTACAAAACCACCCAGCTCCCTCCAGTACGCCGGTTGTATCGTCCGCCTACGACAACACTTTAATTTCAAAATCAAGCTCCACCGCGAACTCCGCGTTTACGCCAATCAACTCGATGGCTCCGCATCTCAACACCTTAACTCATCACCACCAGCTCGCACAGCGACCCTACTTGTACGACACCCTCAGCTTCCAACAAAACAAGCAGGCCACGCAATCCCTCGGACAGCCGAACACCTTCCCGAACCAGCTCATCTCCCTACATCAAATTCGGAATTACGCCCATCAACCAGCCGGAAACCTGATCTCCACCGATCACCTGATAGGACACACCCTAGGCATCAAAGAAAAACAATAAATCCCTCAGCCCGGTCATTAGGGACTAAAAAGGCTTTTTTTGCCTTACAAAAAGTGGGACATGCGCTGTTATGTAGGTCTCTTTTCAAAATAACTCCTCAACGGTAAATCTCACAACAAAAATATTGATTACAAACTTAAGGAAGATTCAATATAAACACTTTTACTGTATTTTACAGGGTGCATTCAAAAAGTTGCAGGACTACATCGAAATAAAATATCTGATGCTGACAAATAAAACATAATACCATGTTAGTTTTTAATTGGAAGGTTCCTTCCATCACCACACACTCGTGATAGCGGTTGTAGAGAATTTAGAACGCCATAACAAAATCTTCAATCAGAATGCTGTTCAGAACCACCATCACATTTGTTTTAATTGACGAAACATCCTCAAAACGCTTGAGTTTGGGGAAGAGCATAGAGTCCACTACGTCCAAATCAGGCGAATTTTTAGTATGTTCGAAGACCGGGACCCCACATTTGGCTAAAAATTGACACACAAGTGGGTGTCAGCTGGTGTGGGTTAGTGAATTGTCGTGTAGAATACATCAATCACAGGACTCTTGGACTTTGGGTCTGATACGACGAATTCTTGCTAGTGGGCATTTTAGGACTTCCACATAGACTAGGGGGCAAGATTACCCGGTCATTTTACAGCTTTCAAAATTAAAGTTAATGGCAACCCGATGCTCCATTTTTTAAACGATGACAAGTGTGTAAATGAGACGCCGTACTACCAACTTCTACAAAACAAATACGAGAAATACAGGAGTCTTTAGCGTACTTTAAAAAAAAAAAATTGTTGTGGGAATTTTTCAAGGTTTATTGAGCCTTGTATCACTGCGACCATTTCTGGTCTATTATGATCGCCACCTACTATAGTTCCGTGCTAAGCTTTGAGTCATTTAAGAACCGTAGTATTCTTTTGGCGCTGGATTATTTTACCACTTCGGCTTGAAGGTAGTAGCCAGCCAGGTGGGTGTTTCTTTTACACATCAGCGGGCCACATTCGCACACGAGGTGTATGGGAGTTACATTTGCATCTTGGCTAACCTGCACACTCTAGTGTCCCAGAGCTTGAAGTTGAACATGTGTCTCTTCAGGCCACAATACTCCAAGCATACAGCAAGGGTAGATTGTTCCAATTTATCGCCAAAGCCTCATGGGCGGTCTTACGGTCATAAGCTTTGAATTAACGCTTTAGAATGAGTTGAAGAATTGTTCTAAACATAGTTTCTTGTTCAGTCCACTTATTTCTATAGTTGTCCAAGCGATGGTGCCACTTGTTTCTTCTACAAAATTTAGTCTCAGATCTTATTAAACCCAATATGCGCGCATATGCCCATCTTTTGAAAGACAAAAAACCCCTACTAAACCGGCTTACTACAATGATATCGATGAAATCTCAACGTCGCTCTCTCTACTTCCCGGTTATATAAAATATTGTGATAATATTCTCAACGGTTCGAAAATAAAACAGAATGTCAATGTGATCTTTGTGTATTTAAAAACGATATAAGAACTAGAATTAAATATATTTCTTTTCTTTTTTTTTTGTTTTGAAGTTCTTCCGTAATTCCGTAATTAGATTCGTTTCAAGACATACTTATTTACACTGTACTTAGGGTGTTTCGAAAATACCCGCTAGGAAATACAATTTTTAGAAAGATACTTAATATCCAAAAAAAAAAAAATAATAATTAAAAAATAGTGTGTACTTAACGAAAGTGGAAATCATGATGGAATTTTTATTTTCTTTGCATTTATTAATATTTCTTTTATGACAATTAGTGACAGAATTTAAAAAATATACAAAAGAATTCTTGCCATTTTTTTTTTGTAAAGAGAAGAACGAATTAAGCTCAAATGTATCTTCCGTTGTCGTGATAAGTTTTGTAAATAATATTATTTTTTTATGCGTATGTAAATTTAGTTGTCGTGTTTTTCTTACATTCATTAAATATATTTTATTTCAAGCAGGGTTAGTTAGGCAAGATTTTAAAGGTGTATAAAATTTTTAAATTTAATCTTCATCTGGTATGTATGTAATCATTCGAAATTTGATTAGTTTTTAAGGAGGATTCGCCTCGACATTTACTGTTAATTAAGTGATTGTATTGTGCAACGAACTTTTTTTTTAATTGGTACAAAATTATTTGGCTAACCATTTTTTTTGTCTGGACGAACGAGCGATATTAGTGATAATCTTTAAATTTATTGTTGATACTTAAATGTAACTTTAATCTCATTATTAAATTGTTCCTTTTTTATATACAAATTAATTTAGTTTCTTTATCTCATAGCGTTTCTTTTTTAGTTTTTTTTTTGTTTTTAAGATCGATGTAAAAAATAGTTTTTTTTATAGTTTCCCCCTCATTTGATACATGTTATTATCATTTTTTCTCGCGAGAAGCAATGATTATAAGAATATAAGAGAATAAATCTAAATAATTGAAATAAAACATTATTGTAATTTTATTATTTTATTTTCCATTTTCATGATTATAAACACCACAAAATTTAACAAATATATAGAGAGAAAA
>JAOPUG010000168.1:6855128-6865517 GCA_027564375.1 Micropterix facetella
GCTGACAAAATGGCCGCCAGTTAAAAAAGTGTTGCCAACTTAAAGTTCTATACCTCTATAAAAAAAACACCCGTTATATATATATCCACCAAATTGTCCCGTCCAAACTGGTATTTCCATGCGTCTTCCGGCTGGAACCGATCCAGCGACCGCTTGCAACCCTCCTCTGATTGAAAAAAGTCCTTCGTAGTTTTACATAAAATGGATCAATTGATGAACATCGCGTAAGCTTAAAGCGCCAACTCGTGGCATTAATTAGGAATGAATTAAATTTTAAAAATAATCCATCATTGTAATGAGTCCACTGCTGCTCTCTATCGGTTGCGGCCATAAACTATCTAATATCGATTTCGATTACGCGCCTATTTTCACAATGTGATCTGAATAATTCAAAATGATAACGCAAATTCTTAATCTCTAGCTTTCCATGTGTAAACGGTTGTATATTCGCCTTGCGATTTGAATAAGTAATTTATGTTATCCGCAGCCGTCTGTCTGTGTGGCGGTTTGCCGCTATACATAATTGATACTGGGATGGTTATTTCAGCCATGCCATGTCAGATCGTAGTAACATATTGGGATTTACCCTTGTCTGACTTTAAGATCGGTCTGCGAACTTACATGCGGAATGGTAGTAAATTCACAATAATCCTGTATAGAATTCAAATACTTTCAGGAATGCTTTAATTATGTAAATTACCTACATGAATATCTAAATATTACCTACATGAAGACTATTCACCTGCAAGGTTTACTAACGTATTTTTGTATAACTTTATGGAAAATGAAAATCAAATGGTTTATTGCTGATAAAGATTTCATTGAATATTAGGAATTACGCTTGGAAGAAAATGTTCACATATGTCAGCCTTACAAACACGGGCTCTTGCCTTAATATTTTTCATCATATTTTCATACAATTCAACCGGTGTTTTATTAATTTCGTCACGAATACTTTATCCAAGTTGCTCAAGTGTTTCTGTTTGGTTTGTTGTGTTGCCGCTCTTTGGATATTTTCATTACACGTTTATAGCACATAGAATCTTAACCGCCTCGATATCAGCACTAAGTAGTATATGAGATTTTAAAATTAAATTTATAAAGTGAGTGATGAGCCAAGAGCGTAGGGCAATATACAATATACTAGTTATATTAGTATAGACAGTTTAATTAGAATAATAATGTTTAATTAGATTGTAATTGATTAAATTTATCTGTTGAATATCTACATCCATAAACGTCGTACTTACTAAATTGTAATATAAGCTAATGAATATCTATCTTTAATCAGTTAGAACATCTATTCAATATTTAATAATAATCTTTAAATCCGGTAGCACAGCGGGCATCATTTTGGAACGAAGCTCTTTTACCGGGATTACGCGCGGCGAGAGTGAACTGGCAAAAAATGTAATGGGACGTTTTTGGTGACGCTTTACCGTCATCAGTGTGAGGCGCTTTTTCTTCTTTTATTTGTGGTAGTTCCACGCAGTTTGGTCTTTTATTTTGAAAGTAAATATACTCGTAGTTCTAAAGAAGAAAATAAAATAAATAAATAATAATCGCAGGAAATATCCTTAAATCATAGTCCGACGGCACTCTTAAGCGGTGACGTCAATTCCTTCGGATTTCGGAGGAAACAGTGTAAATGTTTCAAAATTCAATTTATTCGATCGGTAATTTTGATAGCACTTGGTGCGGCGGCGATGATACCGAGATCTAGCGCTCGATCGCGGAACCGAAATAGAAGCTAGGCTTGTTCGTTGGGAAGTAGTTTCATTATCGACCGTTAGAGGGCGAAATATTAAAATCAATCCATCGTTTTCTAGTTAATTAAATTGAAACTAATATGTTTGAGAGAAACAAAAAAATCTTCTTTTATTTTCGTTGAAACATTCAATATTTCGTAACAGTAATATTTATTTAAAAGAAAAACTTAGACAAATAATATAAGAGAAACTATAACAATACTTAGTAAATTCAAGGTGACTGCTCGTCAGGGTGAACTTCTGTCACCTGGGTCGTTCCATCATCTTCCATAGAGATATTCCCCACGACTTACCACGTGCGAGTTAGTCTGGACTCTCTAGGCATGGTTCCAGGTTACTTCCACGGCATACAGCAGTTGTCGGTGCTGCTATACTGCAACAAGCTGCATAGCCGGTTGCTTTAGTTATTAGGATCAGGTAGCTATGATGACGCCCTATCTCTTTTGCCAATTCATAACCATTTACACTTATTTTCGCTCCCTTCTAATTTTACAATAACCGGAACGCATGACAATGGTTACTAACTTGAGTTAATTCATCTCCGTATGCACTTACTCTTCAAAGACATTTGACAGAGTTAATCACTCGGTGATTTTGCAAAAAAATACAAAACTCGGTATTAACGCCCGAGCTGAGCTCGTAAACCACGAGTGATCCATTGTGCCACTCCTATAATGACTCACTAAATAAAGAGGAATTACTGTGTGGAAGGGGTTCAAATGTTACGATAGAGATAAACTTCATGATGACCCAAATTTTCTTCCGCTTTAATTGATCTGAGAGAAAAAGCTTGCCATAAACTTTGTGTGGTTGATAGTCTCTAGCCCCGTGTGACTTTTTTCTAGAGTTTGGCCACTTAGGTGGCCAAAGTAATATAAAAATATCTTTCAATCTTCGCAAACTCACTTATTTTACACGTTATTTTAGGGATGTGTCTGTGTCTTACACAGCACTGGCGAGCGTTCGGGGGATAAAAGGTCAAGGAGGGCATTGCTGAGCGCGATCGCGACGCTCTCGCAAGCGTCACCGGCTAATTTGCACGAGCTCTCATTATTGGATTAAAGCACCATTTTTTACGGAATTGGAGTTTCAATAAGTAGACGAGCTGTATAACTTTCGAGAGACGACGACGACACTGTCACGCCCACTTCACCGCTACGAAGCGCGTGCAAGGATCCACCCTATAGAGAGAAAGGTGTCAGGCCATCAAAGGTATCAAGACCGACCGTAGCGAAAAGCCACAGTTGGAAGTCCGCTCACACAGGTATTTAGGATTAAAATTTGATTACATCTAAAAAATATAACACTAAAACAAAACAGTATTCCATATTTGCGTCTCTCCTCTATCATTTCTTTGATTTCAAACACTGTCTCTCGGTTTAAGAGGAAACATCAAAATCGAATATATAAAATATTATCCCGCTTTCTCCCAAGTTTCTCGTCCGAAAAAAGTTTTTTCATAGATAACACGGTAGTCAAACTATGTCTGGTTTTTGCTTCCGGCGCAACTGGACTTCGCTATTATTAGCAGTCGTGGGATAATATGAACATTTAGGTTAAATGTGGGCATGTTTATAAATTACCTTGAAGATATTGACTGGTGGGGAGACGAAGAGCAACTTTGAGAGCTGATGAGAAAGAAGTGTCGACAAACCAGTAGGGCTCCGAATCCCCCAGGATATCGATAGGCGAATATCTGCAAGGAAAAAAATGAAATTAGGAGGGCGTATAATCCAGAACGTTGCAAAAATGCAAGGCCGTGCAATGCAGATACAAAAATGGGGCCGCACTATGCGACACCGTAAGGGGCGGCAGTAGTAGCGAAATCAAAATACAATTAAAATTTTTACGCAACGCTTTTCTATATTGGTATATGTTATTTCGATATTGATGTATACTATTATCATTTATCGCACGCCTTTGCCTTTTCGGCAGTGTTGGGTCAATCGATTCATTTTACCAATCAATTAACAAGTCATGATTAAAGTAATCGCGATTGAAAACTTTAATCGACTAAATCAGTTAGTCTTTAATCACCAATCGTCAATTTCAATCATAGCCTAATTAGACTAACTTGCTCTTTAGATACCACATCTCTTTTATATCTATTAGTTGACTGTAGGATATTGTCTACGTGGTGATAAGTCTGCCTTTTCTATGATTTATCCGCGCACCCACTTCCGGCGAACCCCCCTGATGACAACCGTAAGGTTTTTGGTCAAGTGTGATTGGGCACTAGGTCCTTGTGAAGATGAGCATTATCCAGCAAAGGTTTCAGTAGAAGGTGATATCGTACGGTAGTGGAACCGGTATCGTTTGAAAGGTCTCAACAAGCAGATTGTAACGGTAACGTCGGTTTTAATATGTCTAATGCCTAGAAGACTCCCCGTTATCGTGCTCGGAAGAAGTTGGAGCTAGCGTTTCGGGCGAGAGGAGAAAATCCGAATTTGGAGTGGGGCACGAGTGCTGAGTTTGCGCCTAGGGCCTCGACGTCTGTAGATGTGCCTACTTCGAGGTCGAGACTACCTTGAACGAAAACACAACGCAAATACAGCAAAGACATTTAAGAGCTTTATGGATTAAAAAAAATTCAACGACAAACTGGATGATTACTGCAACATATGTGACCGGATTTAGTGGCGCAGTCGTCTGTCTCCCCTGAAATCAGACTCCGCATTTTCCTGTTATGCGCGTTCTATCAGATATTGCGTGGATATCAATCATTTTATAGTGTGTTCCCGCTTCCTAAAGAAAAACAATACTCCTTAGCTTGCAACACTGAATGGTTTTCAGTATCCTGAAGAATAGATCTCCCCGAACTGTGTCCAATCTAGGAACGACTCATTTCACCGAGATTGCTATTCATGCAATGCAGATTCGCCACGTGCGATATTTTCTTGTTCTAAAAAGATCAATGGATACGCCGTTGACGTAAATAACATGGTTACGAGTTTGCCACGTCGTTTATGATTGCCATGATGATCATTCTTTTAGTTCCATACTAAAATGAAATTTACTGAATAAAAGTTCTTACATGGCAGGGTGTGTGTCCAAGATTGCTATCAAGGAATGGTTAAGGTTTCTCGTGAAGACGCTGCTATATATGCGCTACAACATTGTCAAAAGGCCCGAGTTCTTCGATAATCATCCCGATGATTGTACGCCAGAAAAGTCGATTCTCAACATGGCACATGGCACATTCGCATTCACGTTTGACGAGGACGCCGAAGACCTCGCTTTCCGACTATATACTATGGCGAGTTCAAAGTTCAAGTGACTCATGCGATGGTGACCAGTGAAATTCTCCGTCGAGACCACTGCGGTGTCAAATTTGACCACATTATGTTTATGGCAGCGAAAATCCTCAGGCTGCCCATCATTGGCAGTATAAATGTGATGTTTCGTAGAAAAACCGATTCCGCCCGAACGATTACGCGTGAAACGTTGAAAGCTCGCGAGTTCATTAAGGCCAGGATGGACAGGAACGAATCGTTCTTGAAGCACATACCGACCTCTGTGCAATATTGGCATCGGCGCAAAAATGACTTATTTGCCATCATCATCATCATCATCGTTTATTTATTCCATAAACAGTATTTTACCACACAAGTAACACCTCATAATAGTTCAAGATAAGGAACGCCTCATAACAGAGCAGAGACTCAATACAGAGAAGCCTGATAATAGTATTAACATCGTCTTTTAGAAAATGAGACATAGAAAGAGAATAATAACAATTAGAACAGTCTGAAAGAACTAAAACAATCATATTGATCTATTATAATTATCACTGCACTGGATGAGGGTATATGTTACACAAAAGATAATCCAATATCCAATATTCAAACAATAATTTTAAAGATGAAAGAAAATAATGAAATGTAGATAAATAATAAAAATATATATTAATAAGAGTAATCGAAAACAATAACAATAATTAAAATAATCAAATAGTCCAATCAAGGACACTACATTAATCGTAGACACAACATTAAACATAGGTAGGTATTTAAAAAAAAATAATATCAATAAACATATTATGGTTGTCGATTACTTCAGAGGGGTCGAATTCCAGCATCGTGGTAGTCCACACTTTCACATGCTGCTCTGGTTAAAGTCTGTGCCACCAATCGAGGAGTTCGGATTTCATGATGGTGAGAATGTTCTATTAACCGTGCAGTTAGTGAACAGTTTGTGCACGGTTGATAGTTCGCGCTTACTAAGCGACAGCCAGTTGCAGACACACCGACACTCAAACATGTTTTAAGAAGAATACTCCCAAGTGTCTATTAGGAGGGCCGTTTTGGCCAATACGGAAAACTCGACTGCTGATTCCGGTGCCACTCGATGATAGGAGCGAGTCGTTAGCGAATCGATTTCTCTCCATCCACAAGTCTCTGGAGACTGACTCGTTTGCCACCGTCGAAGGCGGCAAAAAAAAATTGGATGGCTTCACCCTTATTCAACCTGACCTGTCACTGAACAGCTCCACTTTATGTAGTAGAAAAGAACGCTGCTTAGGGCTCCAGGCTATGAAGGTCATGTCATCGCCAAAAGCGAAACACGACGAGGTGTACGGACCTTCCGTTTTAAAACGGTAACCCCACAGCCCTAAAATAGGCCACTTGAATAGGATATATTTAGATCTGGTAGTCCATTCTTGCGATTTGAGATGGAGCATCAGAGAGAGTTGTAATAGGAGGTTACGTTAGTCATGTCAATGTCATACACCACGGGTGGGAATTTGTTCCAGCCGAGTGCGAAATGGAGGAGACTGTGTCAGATTGATCCAAAGACGTTCTCTAAGTCGAGCTCGCATATGTTGATTTGGCGTTCGTGCTGTGTCGCATGCTTGATGGCTTAAGCCAGGAAAGAATTGTGTTTGAAGTAGGCTGAGACACCACACATGAAGCCTTTTTGTACTAACACTCCAAAGTACTCCTTCCGGTGCATGAACTCGCTCATCTTCGTATGGACTATGCCAAAACAAAATTGGCCCCATTATCTGTCAGAGCGATGAGCCGAGCGTCCTTTGTTACGTTGAAACTGGGACCTTCGGAATTAAGATAACTGTAGTTCGGCCGAAATTCTGGGGGACGACACAGCCATTTTATAAATATCAGAAGATGGATCCAGAATATTGCAGAAGGCAGGGGCATTTCTTACACACTATGTAAGGAATATTATCGGGACCCGGAGTAGAGCCTGACGGCTTTCTCTTTATACCTTGGTGCGAATCTCATCAAGAGATGGAAATTGAGAGGTGAAAGCTACCATAGGTAGATGCAAAGGCGTAATTCGCGGAGGAGGGCGGTAAATATGGGACCGCATTGGATCCGCATACTTGGTCGAAAAGTAATCAATGGCCATTTGTTCCGGGATTATGTCCTTGGCGAGAGTGCACGAGATGTAAGGTAGGTCAACGTGAGCGGACGCTATTTAGGCAGGTCATCGTTAACATTAAGCCGTTTATTAATGTCTTATTACACCTAAAACAGATTGTGTGTACAGTACGTAGGTATATTAACGTTATATAAACCCCAATGACCAAACGCGCGCGTCACAAGTGTCGTGAAAGCAAATCAACCCTCAACTCAAATTGCTTCATTAGCCGAGTGAGGAGTCCAACGCATATGACTAACGAGGAAAGGTGCGAGCAGATAGGGGAATACATTGCGACGTCCTGTGACCGAGACGCAGCGGCGCCGCGGCGCCGCTTCAACGCACGTCTGTGCAAGCGAGCAAGATAGACGCGTCACTGAATGAGCAAACGATACAGTGCTACATATGCAGTTATGTTTGTATGGCTTTCTCAAATTGGTACTTTAAGATTGTGATTGCTTAGAAATGAATGCGTACCATGTAAAATTGAATTGCTGTTTATACCTAAAAGTATGAATAATATTTGTATTATTCATACTTTTACCAAATGACAGAAAATAATATTTATTATAAAAAATAAACTTGTTAAGTTAAAATTAAAATTAACGATAGGTAGATAGCCAATGAATAATACACAGAAAAAATATCCTAGAAGCATTAATTAAAAAAAAGAGATGAAAGTGTCGGTTTGAAAAGTTTGATTAATAGTCTTTCCAATACTTAATTGTATTTCCACAGTTGATTTTGTCTGTTTTTAAAACATCTTATAAATAGTCCTAAATATTTTGGTAATCATATAAATCATTTATTCAACGCCTTATACATAATCCTGAAATATAACACTTTGAATAAAGTAACAAATTAAAAAAAATCTTAAAATCAGTAACATTCAGCAATGTAATTTCTGTTTGTACAACACTATACCATGCAAAGGAAGCGGATTCATCATTAAAACCGTTTCTCGCATTTAAGGCGACGATGTACGTAAATTTCGACGTTTACATTTTTTAGCAATTTTTGGCAACGACATGGAAGCTGTCTACTGTGCAACAGTCATATTTTTCATAGTTGTTTGCATGATGAATGAAATCAAAACTGTGACAATAATCGGAATTGGAAAAGTAATCAGCGATTATTTTTGGAAATAATCGGGATCGAATCGTTACGTCAATAATCGTTGCGCTCGATTGCGTTGATCCGCAATCAATAATCAATGCCTACTTTACTTTTTATTATGTCAGATATTATATTTTATCTGCCCAAATAGCGCCCTTGTTTAAAAGTAACAACAAAAAAATCGAAGGTCTCCTCAATTTTTCTACTGGTCTTCAGCACTGTGAGAACTCAAGAGCCATGAAATTTACCAAATCGGCTAGCGGGACCTGTCACTATCAACAGTATTTACCGAAGAACATCCAGAATCTATAGAAATCACCAAATAAAACTATACCAAAACACAAATAAAACATTACTAACTCCATTTCGAAATGGGCATCCTAGTTCAGTGCCGTAAAAGTAATTATTTCTAGCGATTTTCGAAAATCATCCACTCGTGTTATAAGAAATATTCGACTTTAAGGGAATGCGGCATGGTTCTATTTCGGTTCTGTTTATGTTTCGTAATTTGGCATCGGGTCGCAGCGGAGACGCAAACCGCTTCTGAGAAGATTTCTAATTTGAGAGTACATAAGATGAACGATAGATGGCATTAGCACGGACTTTGTTCGATAAGTCTAATACTGTGAACAGAGATGGCGCTCAAATCGCAATAAATTATCTAAAGCGCCCACTACATTACTCCCGAAGTCGATCGAAGTAGGGCGAAGACGAGATTGTAGAGAGACATTTCGACTTACTCAGTGCAACTTCGCCTCGCCTCGGGCGATTTTCGATCGGTGTCGGTTTTATGGGCCCGAGTCAAAGGGCCTGAGGCGCCAACACGAAGTGACTCACTACACTACTCAGCTTACTTCAGAATCAGTCTTCCACTAACAGTTGAATAACAACGTGCGTGATTTCTTTGTATTTTTGCTCATAAAATTCTGACCAATACAGTACATAACTATATTATGGTTATTATTTATTTTGCGAAATATAGGAACTAAGTAAATGAGAAATAGACGTTCAATATAGCTCCAACTAGAATTGTATGCATTTTTATGTTTGATTTCGTATTAGATAGTTTAAATTTAAATGATGAATAAAAAAAAATCTAAGGCTTTGTCCCGACGACTAAGCTTTATCTATTGACCTACACGACGCGTCTTCAGTTATTTATAGTAGTATAGGTACGTGCCTTTAAATGACTCTAAAAGAGTTTTGCGGTTATATATTGGTGCAAGGTACGCCATTAACTTTCCTAGGTTAGTTTCCAAACTCAATTGTATATGATTGAATTTCTATTGAAAGCTATGTAGTCTTACATCGTCCGCGCGGCCTCTCGCTCGAGCTGGAAGCCGGTATAAAAATTTACTTGCGGTGAGTTGAAAGCATTCGCTAACTCCCTTCTCTCCACTTTTTTTTTGTATGAAATGTATGCACATAGTTATAATAGGTGGAAGTGCACATTGCAACCGCAACTGCCACTTACACGTCATCCATTTTAGCCAGCTTGTGAACGACTGAGTTCCTCGCGAAGTTGATCGAGTGTGTGGTGTGGTGACGCTCTTCATATTTGTCTAACTTCGCTGAGTACTTTGGCAAGGAACTCTGGACGAGAGTGTAGTGGCCGCTTAAAGCTAGAGAAGCTTCCCTCGAGTGACACTTACATTGTATTACCCTCACAATTGCTATTCATAACGGTCGAATTTAAAACTGGCGTCTTTTGTGACCGCCGATAATGGCTCGGCCCTGATTAGTGACCGCCGATAATGACATTTACGCACCTATTCGTACCTGCATATGGTTTGAATACTCCGGAAAAAAGGATTGCATAATCATAACGAATTAAGTAACTATAATGCAATGATTGATAAATGAAACTATAATATAGTGATATCTAATACATTTCCAAATTATCCAACTATAATTATACACCTTACCCATCAAGACTATTTGTATTTAGATGACGCTGACGATACCTTAGATTCAGTTCAACGACCATAAGTCAAGGGAGTTGAAATTCGAAAGTCGATATCAACGTCCCAAATTCACAAAATTTTATTAGTCTAACAATACAATAATATTATTTAGGTATTTAGGTAATACATACCTAGATCATTTTTGTATTTGTTGTCAC
>JAOPUG010000168.1:6939147-6949557 GCA_027564375.1 Micropterix facetella
CGCTTTAGAGGTAGAGGACCGCACAAGCGACCTCGGACCTGTGACCAGACGGGGGATCGGAGGAATCTGATCCGCATGTGGTAGTAAGGGCGCGAGGTGGCCCACTGGGTTTGAAAATTCCCAGTACCTCGCGGTAAGGCATTGGTCTCTTACGGGCTTGAGTGGAGCTTCGTACGTAGATTTGTCTTCGTTCTTAAGTCGCTGCGTTTCGCCTCGGGGTGATAGAACGGTCTATATCGTTAAAACGCTCCGAGGTGGTTGGGTTCGCCCGTAGTAGTTGACACTCCCAAATGCTTGCTTCATTACAACAGGGGCAATATCCTGCACACCTGGAGCAGCTCTGAATGCACTGCTGAACTTACCCCCCCCCCTCATATCCACAATAAACAGGTGGAAAGGGTCTGCATGCATAGACTGACTGCCATAGAGAAGGTTAACTGGCCGTTTGCTTTGTTGACAATAGACATAGATTTTTAACTCACAAAAATACAAGTTTCAAATGCCAAAACAGTTTGTTATAATGTTGAACATGTCGAATTTTGTGCCTGATTTGTGGCCAGCATTGATTTTCTGTTACCATTTGAAGAAAACTGCTGTAGAATGGCATCGAATGCTTGTTGAAGCTTACGGTGAGCATGCATGGATGATCTTGGTAAATCGCAATGCTTTGAGTGGTTTAAAAAAATTCAATAGCGGCAATTTTGACATAAGAAACGATCCATACGTTTGAAAGTCACGGGAGATTCAAAATATGGGAAAATGGATTCCACATGAACCGAAAGAAAGACGACAGGAAAATCGACATACCAAATGTGAAATGACGCTCTCCCGTTACAAAAGAAAGCCTTTCTTCATCGAATTGTGACAGATGATGAAAAGTGGATCTATTTTGAGAATCTTATGCGTCACGGTAACTCCAGGCGAACTATCGACATCGACTGCAAGGCCAAATCGATATGGACAGAAGACATGAACCAGACCAGAATATGAAAAATGACCAGAATATGAAAAGCAACACAAAGTGATATAGTGATATTTCTTCATGATAATAATGCGGCTTACTATTTCGATGCCTTGTAAAGTCTCTTTTGTAGTAGAAGGCGCATCAGAAGGTCAGGCATTTCTCCATTCCCTTCTTCTTCCCCCATCTCTCCTTCAACGCAAACAGTCTCAATAATCATTAGTTCAGACAAATGCTGTCAAATATATTCTGTATCATCCACGGCTACCCATTTGTCTGAAATTTGGTTTGACAATTCGGGCTCATCAAATGTTTCACGAATTCGGGTCATATCCGAAGCAAAGAAACAGTCCAATGATACTGCTTACATCCGATGTCGAAGCGGCTGCTTGAGGTATTTCTTACAGATCCAATTCAGTTAATCCCTAAAAACCCGGCCCTCTCCCGCATCCCCTGGTGTAATCTAATTTGAGTGAAATCACCACCTCATGTGTTATTTCCGAATCCGCAATATAACGAGCCGCACTATAGTGAGGGTTTACGACGGAAACCGAGCGGTTTTAGATATTGGCCGAAATTTGATAATCCCTTGGGGTTTTCCCCTTGCAAGTTATGGAATTAAAACTGGAATCCTAAATAAAAAGGATTTTTATTTGATTTGCAAATTTGGTAGGTATAAACATTATGACAGGCGCCATTTCCATTCTGCCCTCATCCTGATCGGGATCCAATCTTAATGAAACCTTGAGGAATCGCCGAAATCTGGGAGACCACCTGTAGCCATCGACAATAAGAACTGAGCATCCTGCTAATATAGTTTTTTATTATTACCTCCAACAGGAGCGGCGAAGCATGCGGCTACCCCAGCGGCACAAGCGGCAGCTAACATTTCGCTTGTCCTCGACTCGTTGGCATATATCCCCTGGAAGGAGGTCACCAGTCTGGACAGTAGAGTTGCCACTATGGATGCGATATGGACGAACGGACCCTGAAATTACAATATTTTATTGTAATATGAAATCGGAGATTATCAACATTATAAATAATTAAAAATGGATTTTACTGTGTGAAGTTTTAGTGCCTGATAAATGTAAACAGTAGCTTAACTCAGACTCGTCGCAGAAATAATAGCCTACTATTGCGTGCATCGTCCGAAACGCAAGGGTTGTCACTCTTAGAATTAATGTGTAATTTTATTTGTGCTAAATGTTGTCATTATGCTGGGTACATCAATACATGGTGTTCAAGACGGAACGACAATCCTTTCAGGGGTATTTTTTCAAAATTTGTTGTGTAGGGCTGTTTTAAGTTTATTGAGCCTTGTATCACTGCGACCATTTCTGGTCTATTGTGATCACCACTTACTATAGTTCCACGCTAAGATTCGCGTCGTTTAAGAATCGCATTAAGCTTTTGGCGCTGGATTGCGAATTGGATTCGTCTGTGTAGCTTCTGAACTTTGAAGTAAATAAATAAATATAAATGTCTTACTTCTTTGCCTAAGGGCATTCCGCTCCCAAGAGTGGCCGTTAAGCCAACGACTTTTGCCACCAAAGTCCTGAACGTTAGATACTCCTGCAATTGAACACCTCGGAGTATGGTCTTCATTTCGGGAATACCAGAACCTACAAACACAGGATAACAAGAAATAAGAGCTACCAAAGTTATATAGCATTGTACAGGAGTCGATGCAAGGACTGAGCGATGATAGATAATACTCATCTAGGCAATAGTATGCGTTACTTTTATATGAGAAAATATCTGATGAACAATTTATATCGACTAACTGTATTATGATCACGTAAAAAAGGCTGCACAAGAGTCAGTCTGCAACATCATTTGGGCTCTAGAGTCGGCTCAATAAGGTAATGAGTACTATCTGGTATGACGGTATAATTATTAAATTTTCAGATCAGATTTGGAAGATGGACAAGTGCTTATCGAAATTCCTTGTTATAGAAACCAAACCCCAATTATATACCAAATACCCAATTAAAAACACACAACTGTCATTTCACCCCTCTCTTAAATTTTTCGTTTTAATCCCGTGAACCCCATGATCTTTTTTTTAAGTATTGCAAGAAGCTAAGTCTTGTTAAAAGATCCCATCGACCAATGGATTTAGCTCTGACAACATCTTATCATTTAAAATGTATTCATCATTCCCTTCGCGGAAACAAGAGGTTTGACACTATAACAGAAACAATCCTAAAATATTTTTTCTGGATATTTTGGGGCCTGCTGACTCTACGGCGGACTAGGAACAAGTTGAAAAAAAAGGTGATTTTACGGAGATGTCAATCGTGGGCTCCGCACCGCGGTCGGGCGATCGCACTCCATTGTTTATTATAATGCCTACATACGCTTATTTACTATTGTAAACGATTTTATTTTATTTGAGTAATAAAGAACAAGTACTTTCATTTTATTTTAAATAATCACTACAACATGTCAATATTCACCTATACTCTGTGGAGCGATGATCTGTACAAATCCGGCGGAGAACAATATCAAGCATACCGGTAGGGAAACCCATGCCATGTATTGTGTAATTGGTGATACGATGAAAAGGTCTCTGAACATCCATATCCTAGCTGTAACATAAAACATACTAATAATGATAATGCAATTTTTGGTTATTCGGCAATTAACAACATCCGAATATTTAGACAGGCATAACCATAGCGAGACTTCTCTTTTCGGCAAAAATGGCTTTGGAATATGAGAGTCGGCCGAGAAAACGCATTAGTAATGTCTATACAATTCTATATGTTGATGAGACCAGCTTTTTCGTAAACGATAAAACAGGCAGGAGGAAAACCCAAGGGTTTGTCAAACTTCAGCCCATATGATTATTTACTTGTATGTACGTATCTATGTATAATATATTGGCATTGATATAACTGTATATAAACTCAATGACATTATTTAGCAGAAGCAAAACCGCCATCTAGCCGTGGCAGTCTGAACTATATCAAAACCTAGTCAGCGAGTTGTGCAAACGTGAACGAGAACGCCGCGGCTAGATTGCAGTGCCAATCGAAATTAATTTTTCATCTAGAAGAGACCACCTATTTCCCCGATACCTATGTTTTGCTATTTTGGTAGAAAGGCGACAGCAGACAGACGACTTGAAATAAAAAAAACCATAAGTCGTATAGACCTGAGTTCTGCGCATTAGCCATAACTATCAATTGGCAAAAGATATTTTACATTAGACGTAGTTTACTCGGGTTATCGTGTATAGTAACATTTTCATGCAGGATTGTAAGACTTGGCCTCTCTTAGGGTGGGCCGAATTAAATATTGTTGACCTAAGCCATAAGGCCAAATGTGCATTATATAACGCATGTAATTGGTTAAATCAGAACAATCTACTCTTTAATTTAAAAAAAAAACACAGGCATGCATTTCTCGACTATCTACAGAAGGTTGACTGATTCGTCGACTTTATTAGTTCAAAATGACCAATTAAGTATAAGCAAGAAATAGAAGCTTCTTAATTTTTTCATTGACAATAAATTAAACTGAAAGTCTCAAATACATTAACTTTTTAGTGACCTCTCGTCTGTGATATATGCAGCGCGCGAAAGTAAATACTTAGCTGGAGAATCAGCATCTTTTTGATCATATCATGCCTGCTTCCATTTATCAATGGTCTATGGTATACTACTATGGGGAAACTCCACTGATAGCTCAAGAATACTTATATTTCAAAAGCAGGTAGTAAGAGCCCTCGCGGGGGTAGTGCGAGATGCACACTGCGTTCCGTATTTTAAGAAATATAGGATTCTAACTATGGTATCTGAATATATTCTAAGATGCCTAATCTATGCGAGAAGAAACGCCGCAAATCAAGAACTAAATGGTAAATCACCACGCCACGTCTATGACACTCACTACTGACTAGAGATTGCTCTTCCCGGAGAGCATTTAATGGCAAAAATCTTTTAAGTATGTTAGTTTTAAACTTTTTAAACTGAATCCTCCTCCAAACATGACTTTTGAAGTTGAAATTTTTCGAAATATTTATAAAAAGAATATTGGCTTCCACAGTCATGCTTTCTATAAGTTGGACGAGTTCTATAGCTGTGCTGAATTGTTCGTAGTCTAGGGTTACTTCTTAATAACAGTTTTAATACTCTACTTAAAAGATAACTTGTAAACTATTTAACAGCCTTCTTCTCGCTACAATACAACTTGAACTTTTTTCTGTCTTTTTATATCATTTTCAAGTTTTTAAAATGTCTCTTTTCTGATTTTTTTTAATTTTTTTTACTGGATACCTACTTTTAATGTTAACATTGACTTGCATACCTACTAGGTATTTTGTCATGATTACCTACCTAATTCTATTTCTTTGTTGTTCTTTTCTAGAGTTTACCATTAATGGTAAGCCATTAAGGGTAATGCTAATGGTATTGCATTGTATCACTTCGACGGATGTTTATATCCCTCAGTTCGGAGAAGTCTTCGACAGACGTATGGGTGGTATCTTCACTCGTTGCGTCCATTGGTACAGGTACAGCAGCGGTAGAGGTGCTCGCGGAGTCAGAGTTGTTCGCTGAGCGGTGCCAGCTTTGCAAAACTCCCGAAATCATCTTACTTATAGTCTTTTCTTTCCAACTATAGGTGTATACCATTTAAACTGTGATTTAATCTAGTTTATTTTAGCGTTTTGTACATAACATTGAACTTGACTCTTATCTTCTTAATGAATTCAGCTATTATAGTAAAGATAATTAATAATACTGTGAATTATGCTATGCATAATATTTCTAGATTATTGATGATTGAGTATAATGGACGTATATTTGTTCGCCCATACTAATAGAAGCTTGCATATTTATTTTGTTCTGTGTGGCACGTTTCTAGTTTAGTCAAGCATTTTTCTCAGTATCTATCTATTGTAAATTCTAAATCTCGATCGGTTGAATATGGGGGTGATTATTTGTGAAAAATGAGAAAAGCATTTCATTTAATCTTGTTTAGTAATTATAGAAACAGTAAACAACTATAAATTAAACTTAATTAATGTTTAATTAGATAAAAAAAAATGCATTTTTGTGTAGTTACTAGTTAAACAATGGTCCATATTACAAACAATGACGATAATCGGAGACGCGTACGTAAGCAAGCTAGCTGCATATTGACTCAGCTCACAAACCACAGTTAAGGTAGGCAGTGGAACAAAGTTTACGAATCTTTATTTCTTTAAATAGACACAGATTAGTCACAATCAGATAAGGACTTATTATTATGAAATACCTCAGGTCACAGTATACAGACAGTAGCTTCTCTTAGAACAAAATTGAAAACGAAGCGAGTGACGTCACGAGTCGTAAGGGCTACCACAAATCGTAATATGACAAATAGACAATTGTACCACAGGCGCCATCCGTGCCTTTGAAGGAAATACGCAGAAAGAGGAATCTCAAGCGTTCGTTATATGACTGCCACACCCCAAAAAAAATTTATAAAACATAGCGCAGAAACATTCACTTTCCAGAACCCTGAGTCGCGTAACGGCAAACACACGCATTTGTTGTTACGCACCCCTCTGCTCTCCCTCGCACCCTATCCTCGCCTCACTTTGCCACTCGATAGTGCGCTTACTCTACTGTTCTCTCTGTATATTGTGGTCAGGTGATCCCCAGATGCTGAGTTAAATTAGCGAAATTTAAACAAAACAGTGTCTAACATTTACTAAATCTCTCTTTTGTAGGAAATGGAAGTTTTATCATAGACATGGTATTTATTTAAAAATACAAGTTTTTAAAATACTCTGTGATGTCAGATGGCTACAAACAAGCCACTTTGTTATGAGCTCGGGACAACTTTGCTAATAGAGCCGATCGGCCCAGGTATAATAAATGTACAATACTGGGCAATGGGCATAGATAACAGCTATGCCAGGAAGTTGTCTATAGTTGACAGTGTGGCCGGATATAGCAATTTTAGAAGCACGGTGGTATTTTTGTAGTATTATAGTACCTACTAAATTGTATTTTTCACTGGTAACACATTGAATATCTTTGAAAGTATTTGACATTTTTTAAGTTTTTTTTTGTTCCTCTCAATGACCCAAATTATTTGTACTCTGATGTATAATCCTTAAATGGAAGGCAAAATTTAATTTTATGTGACTGTGGGCACGATAACTCAAAAAGGTGTTGTCCGATTTCAAAGATTCTTTTGCCAATACGTTTTACTCGTCAGTGGGATGAACTGATTAAATTAAAAATATGCAAACTTATCGAAATCACATTTTTAGGCGTACGATCAGGGCAAGTTGGGTGGAAGGTGCGGAATGGGTAGGGTAAGTCCAGGCAAGTCAGGTGCGGAATGAGTAGGGAAAATCGAGATAAGTCCATGCGGAAGCACGGAAAATATTGTATGTTCATAAAATAGTATACTTTTCAAAAATATAGTACTTTTTAAAAATATCGTATTTCTATAACGTATCGTACTTTCGTGAACACTCGTAGGAAATATAGTACTTTAAATAACTTACTTTTATTATACCTAAATGGTATATTTAAAACATATATCGTATTTATAAAAATATCGTACTTAAAGAAAATATCACACATATATTCATAAAATACCGTACTTTTCAAAAATATCTAACATTCATGAAATATTATATTTTTTTAAAGTATTGCACATTCAGAAAATACCGCACTTTTCAAAAAAAAACAGTCGAGAAACTGATTTAGGTGAGTTTTGGGACAATTATTTTTCGCTACACATTTTTGTTCCTGTTTCTCCATTGCAGCCGCTTGGCGAGTGATCCGGGCAGCTGAAAAGGGATACACTGCGCTGACTCGCAAGCTATTGCGAAGCTTGTTATACGAGACGAAGTCGGGCATACATTTTCCTAGTAATATCAAATAAATAAATAATAACAAAAGTTTTTTTTTAATTATTACCGTTATTACAGGCTGAGATCCCCCTATCCATGACGAAGGACAGGACCGCCATGATGATGCCGAGCAGAGCTAAGAAGACCCAGTCTTCTCCAAGACGGGCAAAAGAATTTCTCCAAACATATCCTGGAAGAAGAATATTTTTAAATGTAAAATTGCATCAACTATCAATACGTAGGTGGAAGGTTTCAGTTCCCAACCCATAATGGTCCTAAGATTAAGGCCCTTCGACAAATACGCTACTTAAAACAAACTAGTTACGAACTCAGATCACCGATAAGTAGCTTCAATTCCACAGCACTATTACTTCAATGGCAGTCCGTACACGACGAAACCAAACACGAACTGCTTTGTAACTCGTTAGTAACTAATCACGCGCGACCCGACATTCTGGTCGCGCGCTATTATAGTTTCAAAGATATCGGAACTGTGCTGCGGTTAAAATTAATGAGTAATACATCTTAGAAGTAGAAAATCATCCGTGATTGTATAAATTACAATTTGACAGAATATTCGCATAGGGATGTAACGGAAAAAGCTTGAAGTGAAATGGGGCAAATAGTAAATCTCACAGGTATGTTGAACATGTTTATAATTAATTTAAGTTAACATTTAGCATACATAGTATAGTTGACATGTTAGATAAATTCCAAGAGTGGAATTCCATTACCACTGTAGTGTTACTTGTGACGTTGTGAAGTAATTCGCTAAATAATTTCTTAGGTTATAAGCGATAAATTGTGCCGATACGTAAAGGTTTTGTGGTCGTGGTGTTGAAGTTGGAATCGAGTCTGGACTTATTTCAAAATGCCGTGACTGGTATGGTATAGCTTCTCTACTCAGAACATAATTATGCAATATGCAGACTGATTTTAACGTGATCGGCTAATTCGGCTATCCTCCCATTTCATCATCATACTTACTTAAAGCTCTGGAGAACTTTCCACCGTCGTCGTTGAGTTCCTTCTCTCTCCTCTTATCGTCTTTCCTTCGCCGGCGCTGAAGTCTACGCAATCTTCTCGCTTCCTCACGTGCAATTTCACCGAGGTCTTTTTGGTAGCGGCCATACATCTGTAATGTAAGTAATTTGTCTCAATAGTTTTAGGTTGGAGTTCGACAATCTGCTCGGCTGTCTTAGCATAGGTGTTTCCAGGGTTCGGAAGTGTGTTGGTCGGAGGGGGGGGGGGGGGGCACCTTCATAAGAGTATTATTTCATTTAGGTATCATATTGAAAACCACATAATCAAAACGTGCAGTTCTTTACAGCAATAACAACGAATTTGCTATAAGCAAAAGAGTTTTATAGCAGTCCCAAACTATTTTAAGGTCGTAGGTAATACTAATCACCACAGAAATAAACAAACTCTTTTACTGGCCGCTTAGGTCAAACTGAATAAGCGTATGATGGAGAGGAACGGTGAGGTAAAATAAAAACCACGGGATTATTCATCGTTCGTATTACTGGATACCTGCAGCAGGGCCACACCCAGGAATCTAGGTCAATGGGCCCGGCTCATATGAAGCATCGCTAAAGGGCAATTGCTCAGCAGTAGACGTTACGAGCCTTAGACAAAGCCTGTTGACTGATACGACGATCAAACGTCAGTACCTACAGCAGTGATTGAGCTAACGAAAACATAACGTCTCTCTCGCCGCCTGAAAGACGTGCCACGCCACTTGATCATTTACAATTATGATTGGTTTAACCAACATTGGCTATGTTGCAACCCGGGATTTTATTTTCGTGGCCAGGTGCCGGGTCACATGGAAAACGCTGCTCTAGGTGGCTAATCACAGGAGGTAGGGAAAACGTCAATTTGGGTTTATTGTATTTTCTAACATAAATTGACTTGTTTAGTTATTTTCTGTTGAAATATATTCTTCTGCAATAATCTGTAACTTCATCAAAGCAGTATACAATAATTAATAAAGTCTGCCTTAAAACAGGCTCAGGCCTAGTTAGGCGACTTTGATTAATAAATATATCTCCACAAGAAGCAGTTTTTTGCTATCGTCTCAATATATATATACAATATGACATAGTAAACTTGGCAGGGGGCAAACCCAAGGGCTATATAATTATTTCCTAGTATGTATGAGTTACGACTTCTCGACATTTTTGTCTACAGATGGATTGACCTCAGGTGGCATGTACCTCATTTTACGAGTCTCACCATGGTCAACAACTTTTCTTTTTGCTATTTCCACCGTTTATTCCGTTTTAAGCCCATAAAAACACAGCGCAGATACCGTAGACACTAAACACCTAAAAATCTTGCACATACTACTTCATCATCTTCATATTTCTAGCCTCTCAGATATTGCTTCCATCTTGGTAATCACTGGGAGCGAGGTCTGGTGAATATGGAGGATGTTACTTCGGCTCGACCTGCGGAGGTCCGAAGTCTTACAATCGTGTGAACAATGTAGCGACACTAAATTATACAAAAAAAACTTTTCTCGACGTTCCACATACAGACAGCACAGGCACAATTTTTTTGTGGTTTAGATGGACTCCAG
>JAOPUG010000168.1:6980400-6994393 GCA_027564375.1 Micropterix facetella
TAAACTCCTAAATAATGCTTATTTTTTAGTTTTAAATGTAATTTAATTATGTTATTTCGTATTTAAATAAATAAAAAAATATTTCAGCAATCACAATCATAAGAAATGGAACATAACGCGTAAAATAATGAAATTTTCAATGTATCTGCGAAACTACATTTTTTGTCGTCACTGAGAGAATATTTGCGGAAAGAACCGTTTCTTATAATGATGCTGACAATTACCTAGGATAGCATGTAAATATTCCCTAAATTTGGAATTATATGCCCACACTTTTTCGTAAAAAGAAAAAACCTTTCTGAACTTTTCATAAATATTCCGTAGATTACACGAATAAAACACACGAAAAGAGCTATAGAACAGACTCGGTTTGTAAACCGCGAGCTTCTCGATAGACCGCAGACCGCAAGAACCTTTAATGGATACAACGGCACAGGAACTCGATTTTGAAAATAACGAGAATGACTGAATTATACGAAAATATACGAACAATAAAAATACAGAAAGTCAAATGAATAACTGATTTTCAAAAAAAAAAACATGACTTTCAATTAAAATTTATTTGAAAACGGAATTCCAATTTTCAATGAAGTTATTTAAGTTTAGAGCGGCTACTGAGAGAAAATGGCAATTCTCTCTCAATATTCAATAATCTTGAGTTCAGGGTTGAGGGTGAATCCAGAGTGTAATAGGGTCGGATAGTGTTCAGGTTACTTGAAACGGCATACATTTAAAATTTTTAAAATATCGACCGTAGAACGGAAGTTTTGGAACAAAGAATTCTCAATTCGTGGTAGAGAAGGTTGCTGCTATTTGGTTGATTAAAGTGTTTGCTGAGAGGATTGCCTCTGAAGTAGGCCGTCCGGGCGGATATCGTTCTGTGTTGAATTTTGCACTACACTTTTGCAAAATTTGGAACACCGGGCATCCTGGAAACAGAGCCAAGGTTGTCGCCAGGCAAAGAACACGATGGTGCAACCACTTACTCAAAGAACCAGGGCCCTACTTGAGCAAGAAGAGCCTTAGAATAACTATCGGTCTTCTCACTGGACACACGACCCTAAGAGCGCATCTCTTCAACCTTGGCTTGACTGAGAGCAAAGACTGTGGGTTATGCGGTGAAGAACCAGAGGACAGTATATACATCGCGGGCCGCTGTCCGGGCCTTGCTGCGAAAAGGCATAGTTTACTAGGACGAGCTTTTCTCGAACCCAGCGATCTGCATAACTTGAAGGTCAGTGACCTGTAGGGATTGGTAAGTAGTGTCAGGCTCCTAGCAGACCACTGACTCAACCAACCAGTGGGTAGTTACAAAAGATCTTATATATCCAGGTGACAACAAGGGCTGGAGCCAAGCCCTCCGCTCATTTTACTACTTCTACTACTACTATGAATTGTCTATGTCTGTCAATTCTAGACGTATATTTCATAATATTAATAAATGACTATGACTATGACTATAACATACCCTAGAGGGTCGTTCATGGGCCCGGAGAGTATCGGCATCTCTGTATCCTTCTGGTGTAGCCGCTGAGCTTCCTCTCTTTGTACTGGATAATGATTCTCTGGAGCTCCGGTGGGTGCCGCTACCTTAAAAAATAAATAAAGCTCAAGTGCGAGTTTTATTCGCGCGCCGAGGGTTCCGTACCTTATTAAGATGGGAGTCCACTCTAGGAAACATTTTCACACATATTCACGAGAAAAAGAGGTTTAGCTACCCATCGTTATTAATATTTAAAACGACCTTAATATATGGAATGATACGATATTTAAATATATTTATTGACTTGTTCGACGGTGCGCTGTGCAGGTCGATACGCACTTATTTCTTTATAAACAAATTGCATATGAGTCTATATTTTTACTCATATGGGCGAAGGTTTGTACCATCTTCTATTGTAAAGATTTTGATAAAATTTTGGTAACTTAAAATAGAAAAATTGCGTTGGAAATGTTTTACATGATACTTTTTCAATTAACCAACTTTACAGATATGTAGATCTCATTTAGATATATCTAATTGTTTTTATTTTTCCCCAAAAATATATTCCATTGAGGTTGTTAATTTTTGTGACTAATTTCTCAATAAGTCATAAACTTCATTCAGTTTGTGGGGTGGGGGGATGAAAGACCCCCAATCTCCTATCTCTATGTCTTTGATGTGAATTTTTAGAATTGTCATAGACTTCTAGAACTAAGAGGACTTCTAGAACTAGATATACGGAGGTCTGCCATGAGGAGGTCATCGTTGAGCTGGATGAGAAATGAAGATTGAGTAGGTTTCTTTTCTTCGATATTACCACCATTCTTAGACGCTATTGGAACAATACCAAAGCTTGGAAATTGATTTTATTTACTTACTTTGTTGTGACTCATGTGTACTAGCATTTGATAATCGTCTCTCCCCACTGTAGGATCGAGGTTCTTCCCTGAAATTTAACATATTTATAAAAAACTTATAAAGGACGATACGTATTATAATACAATATTATAAATCCAACAGCCACATCCAAAACAAGGTCTTCTAGTTTCTCGAAGAGAGATTATGGTGTGTCGCCTGCTACGGGCGAACCCGTCCACCCAGAAGCGTTTTAACTATATTGATCGTTCTATCACCCCGAGGCGAAACTCAGAGACTTAGGACGTACGACAAATCTGCATACCAAGCTCCACCTAGGCCCGTTAGAGTCCAACTCCTTACCGCGAGGCACAGGGAATTTTCAAACCCAATGGACATCCTGGCGCCCTTACTCTCAGATGCGGATCAGATTACTCCGATCCCCCGTCTGGTCACAGGATCGAGGTCACGTGCACGGTCCTCTACCTCTAAAGCGGTATTCCAAACTGGAATGTGGCGGATACGGGGCGGCCTTTGCTCGGCAACTGACCCGAGATCGGGTGGCCCACACTATAATATCTATGGATAAGCATTAGAGGTACCTGCTTACCCCCGCTATCTTAAGAAGTATACACTTCTAAACTCCTTCAGAATCAGTCAGTGAAAACACCCGACAACTCCGGGGTGGCCGGGTTCGCCCGTAGCAGTTGTCAAACTCAACTTTCACCTAACCTTATGAAAGATCCGTAGGCCACCCGATCTCGGGTGATGTTCGTCGAGTAAAGAACTCCTCGGATACTTCATATTTCCGAGTCACGAAACTCGAACCCCTCGTATCAGGCAGTGGCCGTGCAAGTGAACTCGAACTCATGACCAAACGGAAGGATGGAGAAATGCGTCCAAATCTGGGAGTCGGGGGGTGAGACTGCCCACTGGGTTGTAATTCCCAGTGCCTCGCCGTAAGGCGTTGGACTCTGATGGGCAGTGGCGAAGATGGATCTGGATTTGTCGTATTGTCCGCAAGTCCTTGCGTTCATCTCGGGGTGATACGGTGATAAATTTCGTTATAACGGATTCGCCCGCAGCATGGGATACATATAAGCTGTACTTGGATATCCGAGTGCCGTGTGATACTATAAATGCCCGCCTAGAAGATGTTACCACTATGTATCACGGTGGGTTCTACAAAAATAGACTAGTCTTTTGGTTTAAAAAAAAGAGTCGTGGTGTGACGTGCAATGTGTATTTGCTGCAGATTCATGATCTCACAAGGCAGAACACTTCGATTACCAAATAACTAAACCCCGACTGGAGTTTGTGAGGATGGCTGCTGTTCTATCTACCATATTGGAGCATTAGCAAGATTATAATGTTTCGACTTACCTAGTAGGTGTATGACGGGTAGGAGTTCCAGATTGGCTCGAATGTCGCTGCTTTTCAGAGACACTTCTTTGTATTGGTGAATGATGATGACCTAGAAAACCAGAGCATTTATTTTACTTTCAATTCAATTTGAACAATATATTACGTTAAAGCAATGTTAATATCACATTTTATTTCTAGCAGGACATCCGTTGCTTTATAATTGAAACTGAACTACGTTTTGTTATGCCCTTAATTTTCAGGAGAAGGCACTCTAATTGTGTAGAATTATTGCATCGCAGGTAATGACGTCCGATTGAGGTCAAAGCTAAAATCCTCGCTGGCTGAGACGTAGTTGGATATATGGATATGTATTGTCACAATTCCTTACGCTGATCTCGGGGCGATATAAAGATAAAAATCATTGAATGGCCTCAGGGTGAAAGGTTCGCCCGAGTATCGTCTTAAATCCAACCATGTACTAAAAGCCGTTGAAGTAGTATTGGAACCATATCGCTGCGACTCTACCGAAAGTCGTTGAAGTGGTAAATATGCAGAACACTGAATTGACCCCACCCCAAATTGGGTCATTTGTAAAATTGAAGCGGAGAGAGACAAAGGCGGCGCTGCATTAGGGCAACTGATGTGGCACTGAAAAAGAATTTAAATTAGTTTTCTTAAAATACTCACTGGCAGTATGTTTAGCTTGTGCATATGTAAACGTGTTAGTATCCCATAGATCGCTCTGCGCCACAATGAAATTATTCTTTCTTTTCTCTGAATCCCTCCGTTGACCTGCAATTATAAAATATGAAAAATAAAATACTCATTAATACCTCTTTGTATTTAAAATAATTATCAAATAGTCCCTAAACTGGCAGTTTCCAGTAGAATATTATCATTATAAATATGTATACTTACTTAACCTGGCTCGCTCAAGTGTTGAGTAGTCACTATCGTGTGTGTCAATAATATCTGGATAGTTACCAGCCTGATATTTGTCTGGAGGGAGATCTTTTCGCGAGAGGGAGTGACTGTAGTCCGAATCACTTTCAGTATCTGAAAACACAAAATAGATTATAATCATTACAGAACCCACAAATAAATGTAAATGTTATAGAATTTCTAGGATTTTGCTGTGAGATTTAAACTCCTTTATTTCCCGAGATATACAAGCTTGAATATGTAGCATGGTCGAGTGCCCAATTTCCTTATACAATTTCCGTAGACAATGTGACAATTTAAGTAGATAAAAATATTGAATATATAGACTATCTAGCGAAATTTCATTTTTTGAGTATAAAGGGGGTTGCCTGTAATGACTTTGAATGTGAGAGTCGGGCGAGGGAAAACATGAGTACAATGGACATATAGTCTGGCAAAAAACAGTAGACATTAATTCGATGTGTGCTAGGAATATTTTGGTATGGCAACACTGATCCTTATATCAGGTGAATTGTTGGTTGGTATTGTTCATTAAATTGCATTCATTTTGTTATTTTATGTCGTTTTTTTACGTTCTTTTGCGTTAAAATGAACAAAACTTTTCGAAGTGAAGCTAGAGAAGTCATCTTCAATTTCGACAAAAGATGTTTAGCTAAATTGTAATCTTTAACAAGTAACAAAACTCTTTATATTTTGTTTTTAACTAATTATGAAGACTTGTTGTAGTGTATACTTAAAAGACGATAAATTTCACTGTTAATCGTACTTCTAGGTATGTACATTATTTTTAGGTTATGTTTTTGTTTGTCATTCCGTATAGTCTAACCACAAATTGTTGGTGCCTACCCATCTCATAGTCGTGTCACAATGAATGATTTTTAGGGTTTCATGCACAAAAGGTACCAAAAGGAAAACCTAAACTCGTAATAGAAAGGTTTTATTATTTATCATTTTCAGACAAATCCGAAAGCATAATAGGACCACAAAAAAAGAGAAAATTTGAATCACCTGCGAAGCATAGTAAAGACAGACCAAAGAATGAGATGGACGGTTTTGATATTTGTGCCATACATCAAAAGGTGCATTTACTATACCGTTCGCGATAAGTTTATTTTAATTGTATCGTCTAATTATATTACAAAAATGAAAATATTGTATTTCCTCGAATAATATTATTTTATTTTACTAGCTTGCTTGCAGTTTTCACCTGCGTTCAGTTGTAGGTTTTATTTTTTTCAATATCATTAATTGGTAATTCAGTTGTTCCATAATGGCAATGTTTTTAAGACATTATGAGTTCGCTGCTCGCCTGTTTAAAATTATATATTTAATAAATAAACATGTAGTGCAGTAAACAATAAAAATATAGGTAAGTGTTGTGTAAATATATTTAAGCAGAATGATAGTTCAAGGTTAGTTTGGGTACCATGCGATTTTAATTTGTATTTCAGCCATTATTCCAAGCACTTTGACACAACCTTAAACTTATTTGCGTGGTTTATTTGCAGAAACCTATCGTCTTGTCAAAACGGGCAGCTATTATTTTTCAGGTATGTTTCTTTTTGCATTTCATTCTTTTTCAAATTTAGTTACCTCAATAAAATTTTCTTATTTCTTTTCTTTTTTGTTTTTTTGGAATTCCCGTGATGGTACGAGTATTAGAATGAATGAGACGCCGGTGTCGAGTATGCAAATTAAGAGTGCTTTGGGATTAAGCATAAAGTCGTAATTAATATTGAGGTCGGCAACCAAATTTGCCAACCCTCGTCGAAGGGGGCTGCGCTTCGGTGACCTTAGAAAGGCTACCTCGAGTCGTATCGTTTTATAGGGAGCATTTTGGCTGCTACAATGGGCTTAGCGTACTTCCAAAAGTTTAATCATAAACCTAACCCAAAGCCTTCTGATCCAAGAGATTGTGGTTGTCGAGATCATCCTGGTCTATGGCCACATGCATCAAGTCGGAGATCATCGCCGACTGGCTGATGCTGGACATCCTCCGATGAGACCTGGCCACAGGCGCTGCGACGACTTCTTGGGGTTTAACCGGCGGCTTAGGTTCCATCCCTCGAGGGGCAACCTTCTGGATTTGATAGGGTGGCTCCTAGAATAAAATATAAATAACACTACAAATCACATTTATGGAACATTGTAACAACAACAACAAAAGTATTTATTCAAGCACATCTTTGCGAAGCATTCCGGGAAATACAAACAGCAAAATAATGTAGATCAAACGATTATCATAGATCACATAAATAATATTAATAATGTTTTATTTGCAGTTAATTATAAAAAAAAAACAAATTACAGAAAAAATAATGAAACAAAACCATGTACCTTACAATTGTCAAAAAAATAAACTCATCAACTAGGTAATAATAAAAATAAAGGCTGCATTGATCTCACTACAAACACTGCAAGTAAGGTGAATCATCAGACAAAAAGTCTAATATTAAGGTGTCACCTGATTGATAATATGGAAAAAATAAGCAATTAATAATATAAGAATAATTAAGTAATACACAAATAAATAGATACCTGATGAAAAATGGGAGAATATTATTTAAAAGAGTCTCAAGTGATTTTCGAAAGCTGGTATAGATAGTGTACGTAAATCCGCTCCCAGTTGATTCCATACAACATCTGAACGGTAAGAGAAACTTCCCTGGAAGCTAGGCTTTGTAAGGTTGGGAACGATGTCAAGATGACTACGCACTCACCAGACCAGCACATCCTAGAGTAACGATACCTAGGTCCTTTAAATCCAAAGATCTTCAACACTATGAGGCTATTTTCTCCGCTGCTTCATATTTAGTAAAGATGCTCGCTTGAGAAATGAGGAGATATGATGTCGGGGAGGTATAGTGAAACAAAATATATCACGTGCGTTTTGAAGTCTTTGCAGTCTCTGCTCAGTTTTCTTCTACAGACATGGACCATTGACACAGTCACATACATGCGAGAAATGTAAGGCGAATTGATATTGGAGAGCACATAGAAGTAGACACACTACAGTGAGACGATCTCTTATGAGAGCCATGGGCTTTGGGATAGTCACACTGAAAGTTTCCGGAATGAATTGTAAAACAGAAATGAATATAATGTTTCTCAAAATATTCACAATTTTACATATGTATAAACAAATTTTCATTAAAAAAAAACACTTCTCCGTGGAGACTCGGAAACATGTTTCCATGTTCTTCGACAGCCATTCCGATTATGAAAATCGTTGATCGTGTAATTGATTCCTAATTTTTGGGAACGCGAAGAAGTAGTTACAAGTTACCAAGTTGGGACTGTATGGAGGATGCCTCATTATTTCCATTTTTCATTATCAAAAATACGTTTAACTGTCTGGCCGTGTGAGAGCTGGCATTGTCATGATGCAGCGTTTATGGTTGCTTTCACGGATTCAACAATAGCCATGTATCCAGTTTTCCTATAAGTAGAAGCGACAATTCGCTCGCGGTTCTTTGCATTTTGGTTGGGTTTGGCTTTTCTTGAATCACTTCAATGGTCGATTGAGGCTTTGTTTAAGAGTCGTAGCTATAAATCCATGTTTCGTCGCCTGTTACTATGTTCCGCACCAAATTTGACGCCCCTTCGTTGAACTTGTAATCATGGCATTGTACCAAGTGACGTGTCCAGTTTTTTGAGCCTTAGTCAAATTGTGTGGGATCCACCGCGATTACAGCTACCCTACACCATTCCCCTTCAAGAATACACGCTGTCAATGCGCATTCTGAAAAAATCTACATTCTTCCAACGAGGTTGTGTATATGTAACGAAATGTTGAAAAAACAACATTGTAAATATTATACATATTCGTTCGTGTAACAAAAACTATGCAAACCGTAACCTATCGGTGGAAAATTGTAAACATCATGCTCAACGTTAATGTCATCGCAGCGCGAGGCTGTCATCTCCAAATAGCCCAACGGCGCGTATGTTGCGACGAACTCCTCTCGACATTGCGCGACGCCATCGTTCCCCGTAGTAATTCCTAAAAAAGCTGAGAAAAAAATTGCGTCACGAGATACCATCGAGAGAATCACAAAAGGACTACATTTCACAACTAACCTGCAAATAAATGAGAGTCGCTATCGACGACAATATATACGCTACGACAACGCCAACGACAGCCACGACGCTACGACAACGCCGCGCAGGTTTCAATCAAAGAAACTTATCGCAATCCGCCGCAGATATCGCCGGAATACTAGTTCAATAGATTCCTGCACACAACTGGAACCCAATGATATTATATTCATTGCGAGACAAAATATTCGCAGCGCGGAGATGACGCCTCTCTTATAAACTCGCCAATGTTGGATACTATGAAGGTAAGGCCGACGTGGACTCTAAAACAATCAGACGATTCCACTTTGGAAGAGAAGACACCATTTGGAAGCTGCATATCTACGTGGACATTGCAGTGTACCTATATAACTAAAATTCCTTCACCTCAAAATATATAGAATGCCCATATTTTTGTGCTTGCATTGTAATTAATATTTGTTGTTTTATTCTTGTTTTTATTTAAAAAACTACTCCTTCCCTTTTTTTTACTGTTATTTGTTTTGATATTATATGATCTACGTTCCTGTCTAATTGTAATTAATATAATGTATAGTTTAGCTGTATATTCATTTAAAGAAAAAAATATGTAGACACCTGCGACACGTGTCCTTACCCCCCGCCCGGCACCGTCAGCCATCTGAAGATCTACAGGTAAGTGCATGACCTCAATACAAGTCAATGACATGCAATATCCAACGCTTCGATGATAAACATACCTCGATTGGTTCCACCTTCCATCCGTATGGACTCTTAGCGAGTTGGTCCTTCTCAGGGACAGGTCTTACGCCCGCCGATTGCATGACAGCTACCACATTGTTCGCGGACTCGGTGTGGTTCTTGAAGGACACGTTCTTGGTGACAGGCTCCTTCTTCGGCGCGGTGGCTTCTGGTTTTTGGATCTCCGTTTCTGGCGCAGCAAAACGCACAGTCGGCTCCGTTTGGGAAGTCGGCGTTGTAGATTTTGTCCTGTGGAATGAGCGTTGTGCATTGTGTTTTCTAGATATGAAGGTTTAGAGCTGTGTAAATTTGAAAATTTGGCGCGTTATGGTGTTAAAAATCGGTTTTTTCCAGGGGACAACGTCATAAAATCCGTCGAAAAAGGTAAAATAATGTACTATTATTGCCAATTGACGTTCAGCAAGTGAAGGTACGCGATGTATTTATGTTGACATATAAAAAAAATCATTTCATTTCAACACAGGAGTTTCTTCTCCAACGAAGCCTGGCCTGGCATTGGAGGACTTTTAAGTCGGCCAGAAGATCTTCCACTGTTACCGATTGTCCCAAGGCTGATTTTGTTTTATAGGTGCCAAACATTGCAATAAGGAAAATTTTCAGGAAAGCTTTTCTCACAACAGAGGTTGTCACATCTTTGTAGTTGTGAGTGGTACTGGAGATCATCCACGGCAAGACGATAAGGCTAAAAGTTCATCTACAAATTATTTACCATAGAACTATTATAACTTCTCCATTTTAGGGTTTAAAAATAGAAATATGTTCTAAAGATTACGGATGAAAATTTTTAAAGTATTCAGAACCATATTTTTTTTGTGCTACAACTTGGTCTTACCTATCAGCTGGATTGTACACTTCATCAACTCCTTGAGATGCAGTTAAACTGCACAATGAAGTAATATCACTTGATTCTGAAAATTACAAACCAAAATTTAATATATTAAAATGTTTACCAATGCTGGTATGCGTGGAAATTAATCTACCTTTCTCGTGGAACGAGGCGTAAATCAAGAATACCTTTCTATATAATAGGTTGTGTTAAATTCTATGATTTTTCAAAATCTAACTAAATTTACAACAACGACTCACGTCACTGTCCCTTTCTCATCTTTCGTTTACCTCCGTTGTATTGGAGCCTATACCGGATTCCCTTCAGCAACCAACTAATTAATCCAGTTTGAACTTGTAAGATGGCAGGCATTGCGGCATGGCAATCAGAAAATGCATGTTGAACAACGTCTTGCGAATATCTCGATTGATTATGCGCCTCTCATTGTCGACCTGTCGTCGCCTACCCTTAGAAATGACCCGATGCCCACCCAATCTCGGCTGATCATTGCCGAGTAAAAGACGCCACGGGTCCACGATATTTCCGAGTCAAGGAATGCCGCGTTATCACGACAGGTAAAGGCGCAAGCGACTTAGAGACGGGTGGACGGAGAAGGTTGTCCTAATCTGGTAGTCAGGGGGTGAAGCTACCCGCTGGGTGGCACATCCCAGTGCCTTGCCGTAAGGAGTAGGACTCTGACGGGCAGTGGCGTAGTTGGGTTGTGGATATGTTATGTCCAAATCTCGGGGCGATTTAGCGATAAAGTTTGTTGAAACGCCTCGGGGTAACGGGCTCGCCCGAGTATAGTCTTAAATTCAAATATTCTTGTTACTAATAATTGAGGTGAATTATTAATAATTTTTTACCGAGCTGACTTCCAGAATCTTTGGATATCAGGGTGGGTGGAACGTTGAGTCTGATGTTCTTTGGAGATTTGTCCTTTCCATCCAGTTGACTGATATCTGTTCCAAGTTTACCAAGTAACATCTGACAAAATAAAGAGGACATACATATTAAAATATAGCAAATCACTATGAACACCCTTGCCTCGGACGTTAATGAAAAACTTGAAAATATCCAGAGGGTTGATTTTTGAATCGATAGAAAAATGACGTATACGATGTGACGAGACATGTAAAATAGTGCATTTTGAAATGCATATATGACCAATTGTCTATCGAAAGTAGTAGATTTTGGCCTATTACTGTCGGCTAGTAGAATATTGAAATATTGCATGCTATTAACGCTCAATAAAGCGTCTCGCTCGCGCTGAAGAAAGAAGAATAACAGTTATACGAGTTGTCGGCGGTGAGGTGGCCGCGTCCGATTTGTTTAATTTTGTGAAAATGTTTTATTTGATTATAAATAACGTGATATTTTAACGGTAAATATATGTAAAACTTCCGTTGTTATGAGTAAACGGACGGCTGGTAGTCAGTTTACCCCATAACAACGAAAAGGTTACAACTTCTATGTATGAGCGTAGTTTTATTACGCGTTAATAGATGGCAAGCTCGTCTATTTAAAGCATAATATCGATCGATCGAACGCGAACGATATTGAAAGTATTCCAAGACTGTCGTCTTGGCTGCTTGGATCAATGAAGGTGAATTCCCATGTAAGAACTGGTGATAGAGGGATCACTTTACGGTTTCCATGGTGACACGCTATCACAGTACCGGTTACTAAATACTTGAATAGATCGTGGCGTGCTGATTGCCTGATGATACGTTACGATAATGCGGTAATGAAATAAATGGCATCGTGGCGTTCAAAAGTATTGACATGGCGCATATCGTTTGACGGTTGTCAGTTTAGTGTAGAGATGCAGTATGTATAATACTGCCAGACTTGTGAATTAGGCAACGACATTTTACATGCCAGAAATGGCCATACACTGTTATGCCCCAATATATTATCGAGCATGGTGATATATCTGATGGGAAAAGTGTCCTTGTTTGGCCGATATTTTAACATAGAAGATCGTTATTTAAGGAGCTTACTTCTATGTTTCTTTTTCAGTGAAGTACTATTTAAGACCCATGGGAGGGAAAGTCCGGTTGGCAGGGGGGGGGGGGGTTAAGTTGGACCCGGCGCCATGCTCACGAGATTAGGCCCGACTCGTATGCCACGAATATGGTTATTTCCTTTCCAGCTATTTCCTCTTTCTATATGGAAGTTGATCATTTATTTCTTCCGAGTGTATAATTTAACTGGCTCATAATGGCTACGTGAAGTCTGGGGTATAAGGGCCGCTGTGTTTTGTTCGGCCCAGCTCGCGAAGCAACTCCTATTCAGGAGCCTCCACGAACAGGGACCAACCCGGTTAACCCGCTGTGCGGCGGACCTGGGGACGGGAACTCGGGCATGAGCTGGACAGCTGGCGTACGGAGCGGCCTACCGGACGTGTTGTCACTGACTGATTCTGAAGGAGTTTAGAAGTGTACGCTTCTTAGGACAGCAGGGGTAAGTAGGTACCTCTAATGCTTATCCATAGATATAATAGTGTGGGCTATCTGATCTCGGGTTATAGTGGCCGAGCAAAGGCCGCCCCCGTATCCGCTACTTTCCATTTAGGAATTACCGATGTAGAGGTAGAGGTCCGCGCAAGCGACCTCGGACCTGTGACCAGACGGGGGATCGGAGGAATCTGATCCGCATCTGGTAGTACGGGGGCTAGGAAGCCCGCTGGATTTGAAAATTCCCAGTGCCTAGCGGTTTGGTGTAGGATTCGTACGGGCCTAGGTGGAGCTTAATATGTAGATTTGTATCACGTCTAAAGTCTCTAAGTTTCACCTCGGGGTGATAGAACGATAAATATCGTTAAAACGCTCCGGGGTGGACGGGTTCGCCCGTAGCAGTTGACAATCCACAATGTATAATTTAACTGTGTGAGGCTAAAAGAGTGACAGCATCACCTGCAGCTCATTCTCCTTGGCTTGCAGCGTTCTCTTGTAGCGGCTGTTGAAAGTTCTCAGCTCTTTGAGCCTGCGTTCTAGTTCTGGCCCAGGACTTCTACAGTCATGCCCTTTGCTGGCCGGTCGAAGAGTGGCTCGAATCCTTTTATCAGCACCGCCAGGCTGACCGTTGCGGCGAAGTTCTAGCAGCTGTGGATCATGAAAATAACATGTATTTAAGATTCGACTCAATTTTGAATGAAAAAACATATATTTTTGACCTTCCAATTTAATATGTTTTTCTAAGGATGCAACCGATTATGGTTACTATGCGATTTCTCACTGATTTTTGGTATTTTTCCGCTTAATTGAAATCGTTTATTGACTATCCCGATTATTTAGTGATTACAGGTGAAAAAAAATAACGAACAGGCCAATTAAACTTTGATGTAAAAAGATTTTTTTATGTTTCCTCCAAATACTGATGCTAGGCGATGACATCTTGAGTAATCGCGAAAAATAATTCCAACAGCAGAGGATCAGAAGCCTTTGTCTAATATTGCAGGAACATCGCTCAAGGCGAAAGAGCGTCCTATTTACACGCTATTAAGGTGACTACCTCTCTTAAGCAGTGAAAAACTGATATTTTACAATCAAATATAAGTGACTCCTGCGTGCATTTAAACAATAATAAAAAATATGTATCTTATAGCAAATTTATTAACCTTTAGTACTATTATGCAAAATTTCAATATTAATTTTTTTTTCTAAATAAAAATAAATAAAACTTGACGTCATCACCTTTTT
>JAOPUG010000168.1:7069428-7080298 GCA_027564375.1 Micropterix facetella
ACTTTTTATTTTTTTAAATGATTTTAGTATGTGTATGATCTTAAGAAATACTTAGCCTTTCGAAATAATAAAATTCTTTTATCTACGCAAAAATATATTTTTTCGAAATCATAACCAACAAATACTTTTTAAAAATATTTGTTCCGGTAAATATTTAAATAACTGTTACGTGGCCCGTTACGCACTCCTTATACTACTACGCAGATCATCATTATCATACCGAGGAATCGCCAATTCAACCATAGGTAGAATACGTGACGCCTACGCAGATCATCTTCATCACACCATGGGTATCGGCAGAGCATCCAATAGATGACAACACGACGCCTAAACATAGACATGAAATATTTAACTTACGAATCGCTTGATAACTGCATGCCTTAACGATAGTGTGAGGGCTTTATTGGTATATTCGCAGCTCCCCCCCCCCCCCCACAGTTTTACTATAACTGATGCGTAGCGCATTTAATCGAGCGACTTACGTAATAAATCTTCGTTTCTTCGGCGTGACCGTTCGCAGCTCCTCGTCGATGATGTCGCTCGGCGGGCTTGGCCGAAGTAATCTCCAGTCGGGCTCGATCGGGACATCTTTTTCTTCGAGCAGTCCACTCTTCGGATTATAGTCGCTCGCTTTTACACTGATTCTACTTGACGGATCATAATGGTTCCGTGTAGTCTGGGCTATGATGGCCGTTATGCCTTTGGTCGGCCCAGCTCGCGGAGCAGCTCCTATCCAGGATATGCATATTCTACGATAATTGCGATTATATCACTAATAATGCTATTTGTATGCCAATGCTGCATAATAATATGTCATAAGAAAATATGTAAAATGATGCAAAGAAGAAACGACGATGATAGAAAATCCTCTTGTCCTCAAATCTTCCATCAATGTTCATTCGCAAGGAACCCACAGCGAACAACAAGCTGTCGAATCTTAGAAACCAGAGAAGAAGAAAAACGGCTGTCATTCGCCCAATTGACAGCTCAACAACAAAATACGAGTGTAAAACCCCAAGCTAAACCCAGAAGAGTCATCATGTAGCATAAAACTCTTCTCTTTCAAACTGACGTTTTCCAGAATAACGGAGGGAGATGTTACGTGGCCCATTACGCACATCCTTTATAAGACTACGCAGATCATCATTATCATACCGAGGCATCGCCAATTTAATCATAGACACGAATACGCGATGCCTAGGCAGATCATCGTCATCATATTATGGGCATTGGCAGAGCATCCAACAGATGGCAACACGACACCTAAACAAGGACATGAAATATTTAACTTACGAATCACTTGATAACCACTGAATGCCTTAACGATATTATAAGTTTAGATATTATAATCCATTTTCGCACAGTCGTATTTAACGCTAATATAAGACTTAGTAATGATTCGTTTAGAATGTAAGCAATGATATTAATTAATATGTATTATTATAAACTCGGAAACAAAAGACTTCCTTCTTTGTTTCACATGGCAATATTGTTGTTACTAGGTGCGATTTGAAATTTCCGAGATTGATTTTTTGACAGTATAATGTATTTAGACCGAGTTGTCATTCGAATGCAATATGTATTGTTTTTGATTGAATGGGGCGTTTGATTAATTTCTAAAGGTGCGATAGTATTTTATGATTTTCGATGTGGACTATCTTAATAACAGTGAGTCGATAAACTTACTTCGACTTTTGGTGATAAAGTCCCTCGCAAAGACACTACGTGTCATTGGTTCTATGAATTTAAAAGTGGCTATAGTTCGTTGGTAGTTGGATCGAGTGAAGGCCAATTATGTTGGTTGCCGCGAACTGACGTTAAAAATATTAAACTTTATTTCAATAAAGGAGAATGGCCATTTTGGGCCCACTAATCCGATCCTCCAATATCTATAGATGTTATACCAATTGATAGATCTCTATGTGGAACATTTATTACTAGAACAAATCGTCCTAATTATAAGTTATTTCAGAGCTATATCCTCTTAAATGTGGCTAATTACCGGATATTCCAATGCTAGTTTCTTTGTACATTCCGCACATTTTATTATCGGTTGCATTCCAAACCTCCACTTGTAATTTACACGCGTAGCCTCTTCTCTTCCACCTAGCACCAAACCTCTGCTGGATGCGCGCATGCAACTAGCCACCTGTCGTATCTCCCCAAATTGCCCGCTGAGGTTGTGTATTTAACGTTTTTATTGTGCTTACCTGGATTTTGTTAAATATGGAAGAATACCGTAATTGTGTGGACGTGGATTTCATCGCAGAAGATACTATCAACAATACGATTAGAATGAGAATCTTTCTCAAATAAAACCAGAGGTATCAGAGTACATACAAGAACATGAATTTGAGGTTAGAGACCACTTTTTATTTTACAGTCATTCATATAAATCGCGAACGAGAAGTTCTTATTTTATTGTTCACCATACACAGTGAGAGAATTGTAAGGTGCATTGTAGAATGCCATAATTGTAGAATAGAATTGTAGAATGTCATAATTGATATTGAATGGTTTGAGTAGAAGGTAATGAAAACAAATATATTTTAAATAATGAGTCACTGTCTTTTAATTAAGTAAGGTATCTGTAATTCAAAGCTTGTAATTCAATGCAATATTTCATGAGGTAATATTTGACCGAAATTCATATAACTTTTTTTAAATACGTAACCACTTATGCTTAAAAAAATATTCCAAAAAAAGAGATTATTTTTTTCTATGTATTTTATAATAAAAACACCTATATGAAACGGCCCGTGAAGGGCTGTTCACTGGCTGGACACACTGTAACGGTGGACTAAGGGGTGTAGTCGGTGGCTGGTGTCATCACTAAATTCGAAAGCGTCGAAAATTCTGCGTACCTGGACGCGCACGATCCATGTGGACTCGGTAGCGCCCCCAACGTGCACTTGGCGCTTACTCGGTGTGTCGGCGTGTGTCCGCCCACTGGCGGACATGCATTCTTCTGGACCCTCTTCTGAGTCGACTTCGATTTTTGGAGTTGGTGGATTTTGGAGGGCCGGGAACACCGCCGACGCGTTGGGCGCGAATGACTATCTTCACGTAGTCATTCGTGGTCGCTGCAGGTAGGCGGCTGGGGACTCTCCGACGCGATTTGGCTGTCGCGGCTTTGAGGGCTTCCTTCCTAGCCAATCGCCTTTGGCGTTACGCGCACTCTTCCACAAGTGCGCGCAAGAATCCATCGCTGAGCCGGGGCCGGCGCACGCGACCCCAAACGCGCGCGTGGGCTTCCTTTGAGGGAAGGGGTCCTGGAGTTTGGGACCATCCGTAGTCCGTCGCGTCCGACGCCTCGCGGGGCGGGAGATTACCGATTTGGCGGGCGGATTGCCGTGACGCGACGCTCCGGGTGCGCATTGCGGCGGCGGGCACGACTTCTCCGTGCGCTCGCCGCCTGAAGACGGACTGGACACCACAGAAACGCCAAATTAACACCAAGAGCGCATTCGGCGGATCCCTTAGGTACGCACAGAATTGCGTAACACAAGAGGAGGATAAACCTGAACGGCTGTGCAGTCGCCGTCTAAGCATCTTATCTTGAGGAAAGGACGTGTCGCTCTGTTTCTTCCGCTCCACGAAATATTTCGGCCGCAGCAATAACGACAGCTAACGTTTGCGGATCCCGACATTTGCGAAAGTGGTCACGAACAACCAAATATAGCGCCCGCTCAAACGATTGGGGTAGTGAGTTCAATATTTTTTCGACTTTTTGAATTCACAAGCAACTAACGTTTGCGAAAGTGTCCATAACGACCAAATATAGGTTTTGTAAGTACTTATTTGTATCAGTAATGTATAATAATAATTAATATTAGACATTTAAAAACCAAACGCATATCACTCACTTTTTACGAAGTCTACAAACTTGAAATTTGCCACAATATTATGTTTCTCTCATCTAGTAGGTGCTTCCAAGTGACTTATGTACGCCCCCTGTAAATGTTTCTAGTTTTTTAAATAGAAGGTTGATACATGTTTGGTAGGTAGCATGAAGTTTGATGTAGTATTTAGGTTGGGCTCATTTTGCTCTCTATGAAATGATTTTTAGATGCTGAGTAGTGATCAGGATTATTATTATGATGTCACAGGAGTGACAAGCTGTTTTTTAAATAAACTTATTTTCTAGGTATTACAGATAGTGGCATATTAATTAAATTCTATTTTTGTCGGCAATTATGGCTAATAAAAATGCACATTACTTCAAATCGAAGAAGAAAAAATGGAACATACAAGGTTTGGAGAAAGCCAGAGAAACTAAATGGTAGACATTATTTTATATTTACTCTTGTTTAAGTGCATGTCGTTATGCTTGCTTTCCAACAACTAATTTAGAGTATTTATTTACATACTTCAAAAAAAACCAAAACGCAGAATTTTGTAAAAGTGTCCCAAAACGTAACAATGAGGAACTCAACGAAAGCAAAGGTTTTGTAAGTACTAATTTGTATTAGTACCTATGTGTAAAAATAACAAACATTATACATTTAAAAACCAAACGCATGTTACTCACTTTTTACGAAGTCTACACACTTGAAATTTGCCACCATATTATGTTTCTCACGTCTAGTATAATAGATGCTTGCAAATGAAATATTTTTCAACCATGCGATCAGTTCAATTTACAATACGTCATTTTGATCATCGTTTCCAAGGTGATTTTTAACAACTAACTCAATATTCCACCCTATAAAATAATATGTACAGAGTTCACGAAGCATTCTACTTTCAGAATAAGAATAAAAGACCTAACACACATGCCTCGGAGGAAGCCAGATAACTTGAAAAGTAGAAATATTTGTCCTTTGTCCAAGTACACCTAAATTTTACTATTTATTTACAGACTAAACAAAACACAAAACGCAGATTCTTGTAAAAGCGTCTTAGACAACGAGGAACTTCTTAAGCAAGACTTTGTAAGTATACTTTATTATTTTGCTATTTGATTTTGTGTCTTCTTGAGAGACCTCTTACCTTGTCCTCTAGGATCTTGGTAAATCCTTAATAATTTTATTATTTTATCATTTTTATCATCGGACTATGGAGGACAAAAAAACAAACATGAGTTCCAATAGTTTACTGTCACGCCGAAAGGGTAATTTACTTTTCTAAGCTTACTTGTAATTTTTTCTAGACCATTAAGAAAGATACCGATAGTCAAGTTGAGTCCAACAAAAATTTATCCAATCCCTCAGATTCCCGCGCATTAAAATATTATCTTAATTTTCTCACACAAATGTGCCGAGCGAGATTTGTATGAGATATTTTTACACACATCGTCGCCTTAATAAATAACCTCCATTCCAAATAAACATTTCCCCGAACCATAAACGCGCGCCCTATAGCGTATCTTTAGATTTCAATTTTATAATTCGAATCGCAATCGAGGCAAGATGGGATTTTGGGGTTATTTTCATATCAAAAGCCGCCCGCGCTGCCTGTAAAATTGAGAGGGATGCTCGCCCTCAAACGGTGCGAAAGAATAGAAGAGAGGCCTACAATTAAAGTATTGCAGAAGCATTATCCAATTACCTTAATGGCAGAAGTATCATTTGCTACAAGCCGTTATGTGCGGAGAAGTGTCGTCAATGAGTCGTTTGGTCTGCTTATCTAGGGAGTATTCTCTATATAGCATTATCATTTGCGGGTTACTTGCCACCATGAAAAGACAGCTTTAGAAGGTAGAAAGTCTAAACAAGGCATATAAACTATTTTAAGACAGACGAATAGGAAAATAGCATATTATTAACGCTATGGGATTATACAACGGATTCACAAAACTAGTACATAATTCTTCGCAATTTGACCAAGATTTAAACTCAGCGTATACACTTTATAAATCAATATGCAAAATTTCATGATTACCACCTGCGGAGTTATAGAGGATAACAGCGAAATACTTGATGATTTCATTGATTTCAGAAGGTCCAGTCAATGTATCATGCGAGTTACAAGCGCCAGCTCAAAAAATTAAAACTCAAATATTTCTTGATATTAATCATAGCGTACTCGGTTCTACCTTGCCGGATGCAAGAAGCCAATCAATCATTATGAACGGTCTATTCGGAATCCTTCGTCAATTTCGATCGCCTAATTCCGTATACAGGTAAAGCAAAATTGAATGATCTAGCTATAGAAGAAAGTCTTAGTAACTAACTCTCTATGTTTCGACTTCATTATGGCATTCTCACTATCGGCATAATTTTCTACAGGTTGAAAACATTACAATATACATTTATTTAGTAATAATTAAAATTTAAATAAAATATTTAACAAAAAACAGCACCATATAGTGAAACAATCGGGTAGCATGTAAGGTACGAATGCATAATCTATGATAAATATGCAATAGAAAAATTAATAAATATAAATACTATTTCAACAACTTAAAGAAATAAGGAAATACTCAATAAATGATGGGTTGGCACACAAATAAAAAAAATGAAAGTCTCCAAGGATACCAATAAGCGAGATTAATCACGAAATAGTAAATCTTGAAGCCACGACTAAGAGTAGGGTTTATTTTTTAGTCCAATGAGCGATATTGAGACCAGAACAGAGAGATCTAAAACGAAACGCTGGAGCATAAGTCTTCTTTTGGAAAATGGGATTTCTGGGTGTTGGGCTTATATTCAACTTTACAGTTTAAATACACAATTTCAAGGGATATTGTAAACATATTTCTAACGTAAAGTAATTAGAAACTAAAATATTTTCATGAAAGAACTAGTTAAAAAAAAAATTATTACAAAATATCGTAACTCAAGCAAGGAAGACAAAATAGTTTAATTCTCGCCCAATTAAGGGACTAGGCTACAAATAAGGAGATATTGATTGAAGAGAGGCCTTTGTGACGTAGGTGTTGATAACATCTTCATTTAAAAAAAAGGTTCTGTTTAGCAAAATTGACTTTTTTAACTTTTCATTAAGATAGCTATCTTTAATGCTTCAAACGTGTTATACAGATATTCTTTATAATAGTCAAATATCTAGGAAATGCTATTATAATGTCGTCTAGATTTGTGAAAATTTGTTTATCAGCTTTGTGATTGAATAGTTTATCAGTTACGCATTGTGGAGCTAAGTTATATTTAAGTAATCCTAGTTCTGGTAAAATAGTATATTTACGTGTTATGTTTATTCTCATTTACTTAAGTGTCGTAACAGCGTGTACTTATAAGTAGTTTTATAATTTACATGTAGGTTAAATTTGTCACTAGATTTACTATCAGATTAAATTTAGGCCTAATTTAAGCACCGTATCTCCTGAAATCTCCGAAATACAGTTCTTCAACAATTGTAATGTGCACAAAATGTGAACAAAATAACAACAAACTAAAAAAATCTTTAGAAATTTTTGAAGCCACTTGGTTACCTGAGGGATGGCGATTTAATAAGATTCCCAAAAATTTCCAACTTTCTAAGACCTGTATCTCGGAAACTTTTGAACACACGGTGCTAGGTTTAGACTTAAATTGTAATATATTTAATCATAGCACTAAACAACACTGAACCTACACAAGACCTAAAACCTATAAAAAATATAGCTATATAACCTTATAAAAGGTCGGATATATAAATTAACTGAGCTATAACCGGATTAGTTAAAGTAGAGAACCCTCTTCGCCTATCTATTTATCGGAAACCCCTCCACTATTTATTAAAGTCGAACGCCACTTTGCAATGTTCTCACTCGGTGGAGGGAAGACCCATCTAAGGTTTTCTCAAACATTGAGACCTCTGTATTTTCTGTAAACGGGCTGCCCGGCTTGCTGAAGGGGCGAGAGAGGGACGGGGAGAGGCACCGGTTATGTTGCTGCCTTGCTTTCGCCTTCATTCATGGCTGACTGGGAGAAATTGTCCCAGATGGAGGTTCTACGCGAGAGCGATTTCTATTTGTGTTTAGAGGTTGGCGTCTCTGTGTTAGTGTGAGGTTACCAACTAGCGGAAAATACAATATGGTGGAGCTGAGCAACTTTTCATTTCAAGTAAACCAAATAACTTGTGAAGATTCAGGATATCAGTAAGTTTGGAGAAGGAAATGCCGTATTCGCGGTATTCGAGACAGCACAATAAAACTTTCAATGAATATATTAAATTAAACAAGTGTATAAATTTATTTTATTGTTATGCTAAAATTCTACATTGTGTTGCTGAATTATGTACATGGTTTAATCTTTCATCGCTGACTATGGGGTCTGAGAGACACCAATAATCGAAAAGCATGGTTTCTCTGTGCCTTTTCTTTGTAGCTTTCTGTCTATTTTAGTATGTACCTTCCTAAGTTCGTGTGTATTTTATAGTAGTATACTTTGCGACAGAGCAGCTTCTATATTATATTTTGTATGACCTTAAGGGTATTTCGAAGACGTGAGTTCAGTACTAGTGTAATGTACACTTCACAAGTAACATTAGCGTTAGTGCAATATTTTCATTGGATTCATATAATATTGTTATTAGGTATATTATTTATTATTTTGCATGGGCATATAATCCCGAAATGTAAATAGATAATAGATGGCCTAATTGTCTTAAATAAATGTTGAAGGTCGACGAGAGTTTATGGCAGCAAGTCACACGATTAGTTTACTCGGAATATGTAATTTATTGAGACATAATTTTATTGGCAAATCGCGGAAATAAAAGATTTCAAATCGATTGTTGACTGTGAAAGACTCGACTGGAAGACTCATTTGAAAGACTCGTTTTCTAGGTATAGAATAATGGTTCAAACTCTACTCACATGGTAATGACGACAATGCGCCATCGATATAAACCGATTGCCTGCGCCACTACAATAGTTCAATATATACAGTGCAGTACAAGTATCAATAATGACAAAGTATAAAGTTCAGTACATAATTAGATAATGAAACAATCATTTAACAGTTGTGTTTTATTTTTACCGCTGGTGTGCGGGTCCAAGAAAAACAACTTTCCAGGGACTGGCAGTACACGAAACGGTCCATTGGTATCCCCTAATTCCACAGAGTTACATTCACGTGACCTTGTTTCGAGATATCCTATCCTTCTACTTCCGGCAATTCGAAAATGACACGGAACCCCAAAAATAGAAAACAAGTCACATGACGGTTATAGAATGAAGATTTGTACCACTAACTTTCTTGGTTGATAAGACGAACACAGAATTATTATTTTGAATTCAGAAATCCAATTTTGCCTTGGTTGTTCAAGAAAAATATGACCTGATTAGCCGTAGAATATAGTACAATATTAATATTGAAGGCGTCGTAGAATTTTACTTCGGCCACCTAAGTGGCCAAGTCTTGAAATCGTGCGCGAAGTTACATAAAAGCACAAATTTCCACAAACAGCTATTTACAAAGCTATAGAGTCGCGAACAAACCCACTTTAGCAAATGTCACTTCAACGAATGTGAAATACGAATTTTTTTTTTTATTTTATTTAATTTTACAATTTTTGCACTACTTTATTTTACGCGAAAATTTTTGATAAGTATGTTATTTTAAAAATCATATTATAAAACTCCTAAAGCCATTTTGTCTCTTTATCAATATAGTTCTCCGTCTATTACTCATAACTGAAGATTATTAAATAAATATTTTATTCAAACGTCTCTTTTATCTATCCGAACCTAGTCATTTCACTACAGTATCAGGCGTATATGAGCGCGGGTTGCCGCAACACGAACCGCTCGCTGCCATGTTAGCCGCGAGACCGCTATATAGTTTATATCTCGCTGACACGCGCTGCAGGCAGCGCCCAGGCGCGTCATGTTTACCTATTTCTATCTTATAATGCCTTGGTATATAAACCGCGCGCTCAATTATACACCTCAATAATTGTATTTTATTTATCAGGATAAAAAATAAACCGTGGGTCGGACAACCGACTGGGCTCTGAACATTATCTATTACTATTGATTGGCGAAAGTTTTTTTTAAAACCGACTTAGTTTACTCGAGTTATGGTGCATACTAACATTTTTCCGCGCACAATTTCAAGACTTGACCACTCTGGTGGCCGAAGTAAATTAGAAATAAACCAAAGTTTGTCATATATTACCTAAGTAATAATGTTCCAGACAAACCACATCTTTAGCTAAAGGTTAATGTTCAGAATATAAACTGGCCACCTTATCACCAATACACAAAAGCAAACACACATGCACACTTTCAACCGCACCACAATCCGTACACGACAATAGCAATACACTGATCTCGAAGCTGTTATTTGGGACAAAAGAAGAAACCTTTGCCGAAATGAATGAAAGGGCCGGAAAGAGGACGAGAAAGAGGGAGAGGGCGTGCGAGGGAGGCGGAGAGCATGCGAGGGTGTCAGGGCGCGTAGAATGCAAAATGTATTATCTTCTCCATTTATGAGGATTTAAATGGGGCATATTATTGTCGAGACTTCTCGCCATTGACGATACGGATTCCTGAAGAGTCTTCTTTAACACCATCACAACTCCCACCTTTTAAATTCCGTGCTACTACTTTGTTATAGAATACTAATATATGGTCGAATCTAGGCCACTGGGAAATTAATATCTAACTTTAATAAACCTAGGTTAAATATACAGTTCCAGGATAAAGTAGGGTGACCTGAAGCAATCCGGCCAAGCTCTCTTTATATGGGACGCCTATGAGATGGGGTGACAGAATATTTACTATTAGCCAGATGCATATATCAAAATTGATCTATTTAACCGTCATAATATGGCACTGTATGATAAACATACCCGAACAATCAGGGCCAAAGATAATAAAGGATGTTTTTTATAGAGGTATAGAACTTTGAAATGGAATAAAACAAAGGTTATTTTTTTTAAATTGACATGAAATTTACTTTATTCGAAAGATAATCTTCTG
>JAOPUG010000168.1:7224028-7238940 GCA_027564375.1 Micropterix facetella
CTGGGCTCTGCGCATTAGCCGTAACTATCGATTGACAAAAGATTTTTCTAGATCTGATGCAGTTTACTCAAGTTATCATGCATACTAACATTTTTCGCGCACGATTTCAAGACTTGGCCACTATGGTGGCCGATGTAATGAACGTTATGTATGGTTACAAAACGAATGTATATTTCCAAATGTTGTCTTTTGAGACAAAACGGGCACAAACTAATCACACATTACAAAAGCGTCAAGGATGAATGTTATTATATTGGTTTTATTTAGTTTTCATCCTCTATAAATGCTATCCGATGATTATTCTCTATGTTCACGTAGAAACTAAGAAAAACACCCAGATGTTTTAAAAAAGATCACAGAGCGGAGGGGAATATGCTACCGCTGCAAAATGTCACTTTAGCGATCGAGTCGCGATACAAATAGACGTTCACAATGCGAAACAACGAAATGCAGCGATTCTCGCCGCGATAGTCAGAAGTTAGTCTATTCTTCGTTAAATTAACAAAAAAGTGAGTTTCATAATACCTACCAGAAGTAGCGATTGCGATAGAGATTGCTTCGCGACAGGGTTCATGGTGGGGTTACAAATCCGCAATTTAAATAAAAACGCAAATCGCGTGGAAATTACGACGCAGGAATTTTTAAAATGTTTTAATCGACGCTGTTTTGGGTATCGGCGATTCGCGACGTAAATAGTTATGCATCGTAACATGGGAAAAATAGCATCCGCATTTTTTTTATTATGTTCTGCCTAAAAAATTACTAGATTTAATATTTTTGTACGATTACAGCAGCCGGTAATCTTCGGCCAATGGTTAGATTCCATTGAAATTAACTAACTAGACTTCAGAATTACAGACTTCTCTATCTCTCTCTCCCTTTGTTGATTGATGTAAATACGGCGCGTTAGCTGTGTTGTTTCGTAGTCTAACGTTGTTTTCTCTAGTGATCGGTCAATTATCTTCTCTGCTTGCCTATATAGCGTCGCAACAGATTCAAACAAAAGCCTGATATACATCATATATGGAACCTTAGAAATTTAACTTATTTCAACTTCAGAATTAAATTCATATTATTTTTAATAATATTTATCGCAAGCGACTATACGGACGCGAATCTCAGATATATTTAGAAAGTTCTCTGAGATCAAACTAAACTCATGCCCTATCTAATGACGGAACATCTCTAACTTTTGGCGTACGCAAGTCTTGCCTAAGCTTAAAAGTAGCATTAAGACTAATCGTATTAATCTTAGATTACTTCGGCGTACTGATCTGGCATGAGTACTGATACGTTGCAATGAGATTTTAGAACCTGACCTATATAATGCGACATGTTTAATAATTTTTTTTAAATATAAAATTCGGGGTCTTATCATTCCTAACTCTCTAGGGGACAAAACTGAGCTACTATTTAATCTGCAAAATACAACTTGTAATTACATTCAATATAATTTTTAACATCGTGTAATTACATTCATACCGAGCAAAGTAAAATATATATTTAATTTTTAACACCATATGTTTGCCCAAATTCAAGTTCTCTATTTTTATAGTCGTTGAGACTACATGTATTCGTTATAAATATATTACATAGACATAAATATGTAGATGAACATTATTTATTTATTTATTTATTTATTCAACCAAACATAAGTAGTCTAACATTACAGTGTATATGCTTAAAAACAATGCGAATGCTCTACGAACTTACACTAATATTACATTTTAAAAAATCGTTAAAAATATATTTTACAATGTTCTACAAATAAGCATTAGTTGTCATATTACACTATGGTTAACTAGTGAGGCAGTACCTTCTTCAATTTCTACAATAACAAGTGTTAAAAAATTCAAATTCGGAAAGTAGACTGTTCAAAATTTTGATCATCCTACTAATCGGTCTATCAATTATAATTTTTGTACGGTGTGCTGGCTCTCTGAAATGAAGGTAATTTCGTAACTCTGTTTAGTTAACCGGCTCATACATTGGCAAATTTTCAAGTATTCGTGGTAAATACACATTCCCTTTGATGATGATATTATAGGTGTAGATAATGGTTGCAATACACTTACGAAATTCATGTGTATTGTAACCTATCATGTCTAAATGAAGCTAGATGGGTAGAGCGCCGGATAGATAACGAATTGTCGAAAGTAAATTTTAATATATCTCAAAAATTTCTCCGGATACGCTCCATCATCAGGGTGTATTTGACTGTATTTCCACACCAGAAGACGGAGTTGTATTCCAAGATACTTCGAATAAGTGTATTATATAATTAAATCATTATATTAATATTACTGAATTATCTGCGTATATGTAACGAAAAACCCAACATTTTGCTTGCGCGTTAGCAAGTTTTTAACTTGTGAGTGTGAAAATTCAGCTGCTAATCAAATATAACTCTCAGATCCTTTACTTCGGAAGGTCTACTTATTGGATTATTATAGATTGCATATGAGTATTCAATTTGATCCATTGCTCTCGAAATAGTTAGAATGAAACATTTCTCAGCGTAAAATTCCATTTTTATTTTCGAGAGCCAGTGAGTGAAGCAACTTATGACGTCTTGCATATTGTTTGCATTGTAGGTGTACGTATTACGTATTATTCACTTTTTTCCAAGAATTCATTAATTTAGTATAATGCCTGACTCATTAGATATTTGCTCAATTGTAACTTGAATATGGAGAAAGACATCGCTTCTCTTATATTTGAGCTGATTTTATTGAAAATGGTCTGCCTAATTACGGACAAGGAATGCTCTGACTGCGCTAGTGCATGCTCTCTGGACCATGCCTTGTCTTGTTAGGCATGAGGGCATGCTACGATTAGTTCGAAAAAAATGCGGACTTTTATAGGAAAATCCAGCTACTTTATTACATAAATGCATGGATCGGTCATGATTTTCAGGCGCCGGAACAGACCACCCGCGGGAGTATCTCTAGGAATGCGAACCACTTAGCGAACCGCTTGCTTTGTAGATGTACGCGTACTTCCGCCTGCGGATTTCGGCCGTGGACCGTTCCGATCTCCGCTCACACCTTTTAGTGGGGTGGACCTATCGCATGTACTCCCTTGGAGGCAACGTTTGGGCAGCAGCATCGGTGTTCGTCTCACATACGTCTGCTTTTTCACGTATGATACTCGAAAAAGCAAACTTATGCGTATTTTATTTTTCTGGTATTGGTACTATGATGTGTGACACGTATGTGAAACGTCACCTTTCGGCAGCTGTGGTGTTCGCGGAAGTGGTTGAGGAATCTGAAGTCAAATATTTGTTTTGACAGCACCGCCGACGTACGCGTATAAGCAGACGTACGTGTGGTTGACAAATTGGCAGCTTAACTTTACAAGCTACTCCTAGACGTAAGGCTTATCGCTGGTCTTCTCTTAAACTGGAGCAGTGCGCATATATTTACTAGTTTTAAATATAATGTGCTACCTAACTTAATCTATCGCAGCGAACGACTGTCAGTCTTTAACGATAACATACACACCCACAAAAGAAGGAACTTGTATTCCGCACGCCCGCGTAACTTGACACCGCTACACTCGTATAGGAGTTTTGGGTGATTTAGACGAATTCTGGTACCTGCTTGTTGGAGGACACCCAGGGTGTCTCCTTCGCGGCACAGTAGGATAAATTACCTTTTGGCGAGCTGCCACGTATGCCCATATCTCCGTCCCGTATAATAAAAAATCAAATATCTAAGAGCATACCATTCACATTTTTAACATCACATTTTTTTGACGTTATAAAATCAGTTTCAGCCTAAATTCCACTTCCTCCCATTATATTCCTTACCCAAATCATATATTTTAGTTTCTGTCTTTTTGTATCTACCTACTTTTTACGTAAAACTGCATCGATGTACACGCGAAAAATATGCAATTGGCAACCCGTGTAAAATTGACCTTGACCGTGTCGAGATATTATTTACTTTCGCGGCGTACATATTCCCTGTATCTATATCTACATCGAGAAATTAACAGGGGTGAATGTCGTGCGCTTTGTTTTTGCAGCCTGTACGTGCAGCAGTACCGCAACCCTTAAAGCAACTCTGAACAAATAACTGGAAGATGACTCAAAGGTACTCCGTTTACCTTCCTGTTCTTTTTTTAAATAGTCTAAGAAATATTCCGCCATGAATACCACTAAAACTCTATGATAAGTGGTGCCATATGGAAGCGCAGAGAATATATCTAGGTAGATGTTACAATATTACCTGTTTAAATATACAGAATGTGTAATAACATTGAGAAGGAATATCGTGACGCTCCGGATGCTTATTTTGCATGCATTTGTATTGTTGGATTTCATTCAGTCTGGCGTCTGTCAGTGGACTGTGTGTTGAATGTATTTGACGTTATGTCGCACCCGGTTTAAATAGGGTGGCGCGACGCCTGGATTGTGGGATTTTAATTATGCACGTGGAGTCATGAAACTCCTGACCATATTTGGTCATATGAGTGAATTCCACAGTATAGTACCTATTCGATGTGTGGGGGTAATTCTTGGAACTGTTTGTCAGGCTATAGTGATTCCTAGAGCTATTTGTTATGCTTGCAAGTCAAATTAGTTGTGTTATTTCTAATTATAATTGTCACCCAAAGCAATAAAATGATCAGAAAATCCCAAACATTCTGTCAGGCAGCTATGCTTTATCACGCATCAGAAGTTGCATGGAAAGACCTGAGGGGATATTCGCCTATTACGTACTGGTGGAATCAAATCTGCGCTATGGTATTGTTCTATGTGGTGGTACTACAGCGAGCATCCAAAGTATATTCATGCTACAGAAAAGAGCCATATGTGCGATAGTGTGTATTTGTTCAAGGCAATCATGATGCGAATACTTGCAAAATCAAGGATATGGACCGTATATGCCTCCAACCGATCATTCCGCGCACGGCCAAATTCCAAGCGACTAGTCTCTACATAGGGCTTAAATTATTTAATAAGTTGCATGATAAATTAAAGACCATTAAAAAATTTTATATGTTTAAAAGATCCATCCGAATCTACCTGCATACAATCAACATGTATACGCTTAAAGACTTTAAAAATACTTTGAAAACAACTGAGTTAAATTGAGTAACTAAATTAAGAATTAATACTTGGTCATTCAAAATTAAGCCTTCTAATAGCACCTAATATCGACGCGGAGAAATAAGTAGCCACGAGTTAGATATATATTTCAATACTAAGAAGCGCAACATAACCAGTAGGGTAACATACCACATGTGTGTGTGTGTGAGTTTGTGTGGCCGAAATTTCACGATGGATATCATGCCAAGGAAGCCCGAAAAGATTATCACGTCGCGTGAACACACGTCTATGTCATAAAGAGACATTGCTAGGGAGTGTGGAGTGAGTCAAGGAGTAGTAAGCAAGATTTTAAAGCATAAAAGGGACACGGGATCAGCTGAAGTGAAGAAATCGGGCAATTGTGGAAGAAAAAGAAATACGACACCAAGAGATGATAGTTTTTTGCTTCGAAATAGCAAGTTTAACCCAAGAAAAACAAGTCACGACCTCCAACAAGACTTCGTAGCATCAGGCGTAGCAATACATGACTCAACTATTCGTAGAAGACTTTTGGAATCTGGTCGGAGAGCTATTCAACCACAAAAAAACAACTTCTCACTGCCCGCATGAAGAAACAGAAGCTGTTTCGTCCAAAAATAATCCAACTGGACTGCAGAAGACTAGAAAAAGTTCTTATTTACAGATGAATCTCAGTTCATATTGTTAAATTTGTTAGGACGTCTCAAAACGAATTACTTACTCCAGCCCATTTTGACCAAACAGTAAAACATCCAGTCAAAAAAAAAATGGGGGTGTTTTTCATACATGGTGGTTGGATCTTTGGTCCAATCGATGGTATGACGAACAGCCAAAAATACAAATTCATGTTGGAACAGCATTTGAATAAAGAGCTTGAAAGTGTCAACCCCAAGGAGGAACAATTATTCAACAGGACTCTGCTCCCTGCCACAAGTCAAAGGAAATGATGAAATATTTCCAGGACAAGGAGATAACTGTTCTAGAATGGCCCTGGAATTCACCCGATCTGAATAACCCTACAACCTATCGAGAATTTATAGGCCATTTTGTAAAGCTAGACTGCAGTCATTCAGGTTTGGTATCGGGATGAGAGGATCTCAGAAAACTTCCAAAAACTAGTGGAGTCCATGCCAAAACAAGTAAAAGCAGTTATTGAAGCCAAAGACGGACATATTTCCTATTGATTAGTATAATATAAGTTGTATAATTTTGAAAAAATATTATTTTACAACCAATAAACAGTTTTACTAATAATTTCCTATTATTCCATTAATTTGCACAATACTGTAGCTTTGATGCAGAAAAATCGACGATCGTTCATTTCATATTCCGCTCGAACGTATTGCTCTGTCTCGTTCGCATGAACTAATTTCCAATATTAGTTCACAAAGAAGCGCAATTGGGCCCACTGTGTATATAAAAGTAGTGGTTACGTAGGTATAATACGAGGGGTGTAATAAGAGAAAATATCACAACATTTTCATGATTCCTGTCTCAAACATAACATCAGTATGAACGGGTGGTAAAGTACAGTGTGATTGATTCTTACTGAGGTCCCGCATGGAGGATCAAGTACTTCAATTACCCCTCAAATATTTGCCACTATATCTAAAACAACAATGTTGAAATCACAGTTATGGTAACATGGGTTAGGCCACTAGATGACGTCATCTGGGGCAATTCTGATATACTGCAAATTTACCAACTCGCTTTAAAGTGCATTACAGACTGGCCGACCGCTACATTCTATCTTTGTAGCTTACATTGTAAGGTTCCGGGTTCGATTCCTGGCTGGATCACCATTTTCCGTTGGAATAAAAACAACGGAATTGCATTTTCAATTCTGTTGACCGAATGCAATAACAGACACACACTTACACACAAGTTACATGCACACAGACACTTCAGAGTAGGGTTGGTTGTAAGAGATTGTTGTATGACAATAAACCCGACCATTGTGAAATTTCCTAATAAAGAGCAGAAACAAACAAAGCTTTATTGTCCCAACTGATCAACAAGATGCCGCTCATTCTTATCCAACAATATATTATTATCTCCAGATTTTCTATATTGGCCATACATAGGCATGCGCAACGTTTGGAAATGAGGTGGATCTGTTGCGATGCCTACTCTCACAACAGATTGGAAAACATGCTCAAAAAGATAACAATTAATTTGCACAACATGCTCAAAAAGATAACAATTAATAGTTTTATAAAATGAGATGTATTCTTTACATTTTCTTTTAAGCTGGTCTCCTCTGCAATATTTCCGATGCGAGTTCACTTATATCATTCACTGTTCTGAATAGATGTTGTTACTTCAAGCTTCGTTTAATGTTTCCAAAAGCCATTAATGCAGCCATTAAAGTCATTAAGCTGAACCTTCAGACCAGTTCATTCAACTAATGGTTGATGAATGACAACTCTCAGGCATATTTTAAAATAAACATCTCTTTCCTAGTCTACATTGAAGAATAGGTAGGTACTTAGTGCAACTTAATTGTTATTTATTCCAACATTCTGAAGGCAGAAGGTTTTGTTTCTACCTTTTCCATACTGTAATGAGGTTTTCATGCTTGCATTCCCTGACAGCCTAATAATACCATAGTTGAACTCCACGGTATTATCTGCTCTAGTAAGTGGACTGATGCATTTGATGAAATCAAATGATTTTATATGGTAAATAGGGCCACATCGTACAGTAACAGCTCTTGCAGGTGTTCTGGTTTCGATGATCATTTATCCATGGTTTTCACTTTACTACATGATGCTATATACTGAGAACAAACGCTAAGAGCCATTAGGGACCCAGCCCACGAAATTTAATGTTTTTTATTGGCAACACTGTATTCAGGTAATGTGTAGACTCACATACACAATTTTTGGGGTAGGTTGTCAGTCGGCCAATCTGTACGCATCACAACAAAAAAAACAAAATTTTCTCCATAATAATAAAAAAAAATACTATAAAAAGTAGTTAACTACATATAAATAAGCCAGCTTCGTATACTGCATTCTTTGACACTTGGTCTTGCTTATGTTAAGTCGCAGGCCATACTCGACAATCAGAATCCTTTTATGTCAGCTTATACATTTTCAAGTCACATACGATCAAACGCCTTCTTGGAGTTAAGGAAGCAGAAAATTAAATAGTTTTTGGTATTTATATCGCTAGTCTATCGTTAATTACACTTAAGAAGAGTTGAGTCATTCCTACTATCGTTAGCTCATCAATGCTGGGGTGTGATTGGGTTTCTGCCATTTTTACTACAAAACTTCATTTACACAGAAAAAATCTAAAAAAATACGCAAATTAATAAAGAGTGACTTCGTGATAAAAGATAGTCATAAAAAAGGGAGAAATATTTAAATTCACGAGTAAAGGAGGAATTGAAAATTTGGCCATCGATTATCAGAAAAATTCATTGAGATCAAAATACATGACTTCATTGAGAGTTGCATATCTTTGTTTGTTAATTATTTTGTTTCCATGAAATATTAGGAAGGCCTAAAGTACTGGTATCAAAATCCTATGATAGACATTATAGGGACTTATAGAAATAATATTTATCAAAAAACAAGAGTATACGCCTCTCCAAGGTTTCATATTCTTTAACTCCAATTAATTTTGCAAAAACTTTTGAACTTTGGCTAAATTTCGAATTTCCCTTTCACTCCGTCAAATTAACAACTCGTTTTCAGAATGTTAGGAATTGAAAAAACCTTGTTGGCAGCCCCATAAACTGTCCCCTTCAGGGTCTTGTACGAAGGGAGGTAGAAAAGTTCTCGATCTAACCTATAGATGGTGCTCCGTTTAGCAAATGGATGCTTTTTAAATTTGGATTCTTTCAGATGAAATGCCCCCAATGCCGCCGAATTTTAATTTGTCAAAATAAAAACACACGTACATTCGATTGAAAGAAGCGATTGAAGCGTTTTTGATTATTAATGAATAAATTGGGGTATTGTGTAGTCATTCAATTATTGACAAAAGAGGGGAAAACACCAGCCGAAATCAATAACCGCATGCGGGCTGTATGTGACCGATGGTCATGCAGAAATAAGCGCTAACTGTGAATTAATATCTCGATAGGTATAAAGTTTGCTATTGTATTGCGACTTGCAATGATACATGGATACCCCACTAAGACCCCAAGATCAAATAGCTAAGTATGCAGTGGCTACGATGTGGAAATTGAGCGCCAAGATCATGGCTTCCGTTTTTTGGGATATTATGGGTAAGTAAATACAAAGGGGGCTGCCGTGAAATTCACCGACCAGAGTTGGGCCCATCATAATATTATTGTTACACTCTGGCGGGTGAGCGGTGGACTCCGGCCAGACTAACGACCGGCTTTGGTAGGTTTAGGACAGCTGTCTTGCCACATGTGAGCGTGCACCTTAACGTCTCCTTCGAAGGCAGGTTTGGAGGGCACTGTAAGACCATTGTTGGCACGAGCTACTGAGAGGCTAATTACCTCATGAACAACAGCAAGAACTTTGTCATACGGTAAGTATATCGTCCTTGATCTAAGGCCGCTTTGCAGCCAAAATATGTCTAGCTGTGCAAGGGGTATTGCTACAAAGGGACATGAACTATCCTCTGAATAGCTCTCAAAATAGCGAGGTTTACTGGGATCTGTAAATGTATGCTGAAAGAAAATATCAGCATCTCTCATGTCCATTTATACAATATTACCTTCCAGTGCATTGGAGTAGGAATGCAAAGTTACAACTGTTGTCCAGTTATTCTGGCAATGTAGGCCAACAGATGAGCCATACTGTTGCTCTTGTAATCTCTTTGCAAGAGGGACTTTTTTAGGTCCACATCGCTCATGGTTGTACTGCCATACCCCAGACCAGTGCCATTCTGGCTGATTCCAGCAAGAATTTTTTTGTGGAAGTCTACTCGGGCTTGTAGGTCATTTGATTCACTATGGTCACTTACTGCATGCTTCATTATTGCCGGATCCTTAGAATTGGAAGGATCCAGCAATGACCATTTCTATATAATAGGTAGGACAAATTCAGAGGTAGGACATATTTGCAACATAAATATGTTCGAATAAAACCACAATCTACTTTAAAAAATATGTCACGCCTTCGATGCTCTTTTTGCAAGACAACGCACCAGTTCACAAGTCGCATACAGTAAGTTCTCACTCACCTACCCACCTGGCACCCAGCAACTATTTACTCTTTCTAAACCTGACGAAAGAGCTTAAAGTCAAGCGATTTTCGACCAATGAAGAAGTCTAAACAACCGTTTCCGAGGACTTTCAAGCAAAAGAACCGAACTGGTTTTTCCATGTGATCGAAGCATTGAAGAAACGATATGAAAAGTGTGTTGAGATTTGAGAAGGATCATATTGAAAAATAAAAAAAAATATCTTTCAATGCTTCGCCGGGAATTTTTGGTTTCTAGTTGTAATTTTTTTTTTTTTACATGATGGAGAAAATCTTGTATAATAACACCACGCACTCTCATCTTAATTTAACGCTTAACTTAACAGTACTTTTCGGTAAACCTGTGACTTAAACCCGTATGGATGAAACAAAAGTTTCTTCAACTATTTACAATCTAATAAAAATTATATTAATTTATTTTACACAAATTATTAATGCTATCTATAAATTACAACATAACTAATATGTTATGAAACCGTTTAAATATTAAAAAATTAAGAAGTCTGTGGTAATCTTTCCAATTTGTAGGGTGAAATAGTTATGTAGAATGCCAAAGTCATGACTTGGCTGATATGGTTAGATTTTATTCAGGAGGCTCACGAGCCGCAATTTGCTGATTCCTGACCTAGATGGTAATCAACAAGCATGAACTCCCATATTTGGCTATAAAATAAGTAACAAGAGAATATTATGTTACATAAAGAGTGTTTCCATACTCTTGTCCTCAGGTTTGTAATGCTGGATTTCAAATTTAGAACATTCTTCACCGTCCGTTGCGCCTTCTCGAAACGAATGATGGTTGGGTCGATCGACATAACTCCTGGTCTAACATATTCTCCTAATGTAATAAAATCTTTTCGGGGTTGTATCTCAGTAACTAACTGTACCGATTCCAGCGAGAATAAGAGCGTTAGACAGAAAACGACCCATACTCTCAAGCTTTGACAGTATTTGAAAAGTAATTGCGATTTTTGAGAATGGAATTCTTTGGATGTCTAATATCAAATAAGGAACAGAAGTATATGTTAAATAAAGACAGTCTCCATGCTGATTACCGTCAGGGTCGTAAGACTGTTTTTAAAATTTAGAACATTCCTCACTGTCCCTTGTTAAACTCAGATGACTTGTCGAGTCATCCCAACAGAACTCCTGCTCAAACATATTCTCCTAATGTAATAAAATCTTTTATCTCAGAAGCCACTCCACCGATTCCAAGTAGAATATGAGCGTTTGATAGAGAACGACTTGACAGATAACGACAAGTATTTCACAATATTTAAAAAGTATTTCCAACTTTAGAAAATGTTTTTTTTTCCCTGTGATTATCATTGGGAAAATTTTGAAAAAGCGTGTATACGATATACAAAGAAAATGGAAAATATAAACTGTACAACTCCCCTCTGTTATTTAGAAGATCACCACAAATAATACCGTATTGCACGTCCACAACAATTTAAAAAAAAAACTAACAACGTAAGTACATACATACAAAAATGTATACAAAACTGGTACATTGACGTATAATCAAAACTGTTCAAAATTGACATATTTAAAAAAAAATTTTTTTTGGAATGTTTGTATAATGGTCTGCATCTACAACTGTCATAAAAAAGCAACGCCTTGTAGGCAGCGCAGGATGAAGGCGTTGTCTCATAAGCCGTTTGTGGTTTTCTCGTGGTTTGCCATATCAACTGCGTGGGAAATCCCATTTTTGAGAATCAACTCGCAGCTCTTATTGGTGTCTATGATCGGGAATTCTTTGCTAACGGATTTGTCCGTCAGCGCGAGATAAGGTGTCTGTTTTATAGATCTTTTTATTAAAAAGTTTGGGAGATAGTTCCGGATTTGGAGGAGGTATTGTATGGCAATGCGCTCGAAAGCAATGCACATTGCGAAGTTTATCGATGCGAGGACGAGAATGATACAACGGAATTGGTAACCAATCGGCATCTCAAGTTGTAAAAGATTACGTAACCATTCCGCTGGTGTCATCACGATGTACGCGCACACTACGGTTATGACGACGATGTATACCATCATCGGTATGTTTGTAAGGAGGGATTTTCTGAAGGGGTATCCGTGGGAGAAACAAATCGCAAGCGCGATATATTGAAACATTGAGACGGAGAAAACGGCATAGTTTTCCCAGCATTGATACGAGATTTCCGAGGGGGAGATGTGCTTTTCGTACCAGTCATAACGAGTCAAAATGAAATAGCTCAAGATCTGGAAAGTGCCGATGATGGTAAGTTGAAACCCGAGGGATAGCAAGGGGACGAAGCTTAAGAGCGCGTTTGGTGGCGGTTTACTGTACAGCTTCCCGGCGTATGCTTTTGTATTACCAAACATAAACGCGAACACAATGATCAGAACCAGATCGATATACAGAAATTGCAAATCGGTTAAGTTGGAGTCGGAGTAGTAGAGGAGGGCTACGGAGAAGAATTGGGTCAGGGAATAGGCGACGATGAATTTGAAGCAGCCGAAGGATGTGGTGAGCGCCGCGCGACCCTCTCTGATGACGACTGGAATGCAGGATATGTCTTGCGTCGAGGACGTGAACGGAGCGGCCACACTGCTCTCGTGCTGCGAGAGCGAGATTCCCGTGTGAGCGGCGCGGAGTGCTCCGCAGTCATTTGCACCATCACCACACATAGCTGAAACAATATATTTGACAGTTAATAAGCGAAACCGGAATTATAGAAAAACTATTTTTTTTTAAATCATGCATCTATGATCTTGTAGCCATGCTACATAGTCGGGATCAAGCGGACGAGCAGCACAACTGCCCTTCATGCCGATCAGTCAAACAATGCGGAACAAATGCACCGATGGGGAATTCGCAGCTGGTGATCGAAGCGACAATGATATAAATAAAAGCGGGTCATTGTAACATTATCGGTTTTTAATCGATTTGTTGCCTTAACAAACAATATCTTTCAGGTCGGTTGTATTTGATTATATTTTCATACGAAATAAAAGGAACAGTATCAAACTTTTTTCGTGGATTTTATTGGACTTATACTTCACCACAAAATCACTCGTGAAAATCTCACTACAAACACTGTAAAAAGGTCAATCAATCCTCAGACAAAAAATACTCTATTAAAAAAAACCTTCCATAGCTTCAGTGCAGACGTAATGCTAATAGTGTATAAAGACCTATGTCCAACCGCTACTGGAATTTGACTGTCAGCTTTGGAGTCCCTATTTTGTGAAGGATATCGACTTGCTTGAGAGAGTGCAGAGACACTTCACAAAGCTACCGCGGACAATAAGATAGTAGGGTTATGAGGAGAGGCTACCGACCTTTCACAACGTTGGAGAAAAGCAGAAAGCGAGGGGACTAACTAGATGCAGATTTACACGATACTTTCGGAATGCTACAACTATACTGATATAGAACAAATTTCAATAAGAACTCGCATCTCCGAAAGAACGAGAACAAATGTCTCGATGAACCCGCAGAAACATTTTCTGTCTGACAGAGTTATGGATGAGTGGAATAAACATCGAAACAGTGTTTGGCATGCTAAAACCATTATTGTTTTTAAAAATGATTTGACAGTTTCATCAAGTATGAAAAAGACTGACTGAAAATAAAATAAATCAATCGGATACGTCCATATCAGCTACTATTATAAAAGACCTCAGAAGAGAAATATTTAAAGGTTTTTTAAAAGTAGGTACAGATAAGTGTACAGAGAGCTCCCAGTTGAGAGTACATTGAGCTCCGGTTGAGTGTACATAGAGCTTCAGTTGAGAGCTTCCAGTTGAGTGTACAAGTGTATAGAGCACCCACTACAATCGGTAAAGGAAGACTTTGTGTGCTTGGAAACGACGGCAAGACTATCTCTCGATAATCACCATACCAGCTTAGCGTAAAAGTAGCGTGTAGTGTGGTTCTTTGAATCCTACTATCTTTTAGTGCTGCTTAATATTTAGTAAAGGTGCTCGCTTCAGAAATGGAGAGACATGTTGTCGAGGAGGTACACCAAAACGAAATTAGCATTAAAATAGGGTTTATAAAGGGGTTTAGTAAAATTAGGTCGATTTATTAAAAAAATTGAGTTCATCACATTTCTTCAGTATACTCACCGACATAGTATCCAAGTTTTTGATACTCCATGACCAGCTGCTGTTTCTGGTCTGACGTCATCCTGGCGAAAACGGCTCCTCTCACTATTATATCCGGTATGGTCTGCGGGCTAATTTCCCGGAGGCTCTTCCACGTAGGTCCGGACATGACGAAACGAATATTCCTCGGACTTCCTAGTTCTATATCCTTGATAGAATCTTTGGTATGGATGTAGTAGTGGTTACCATTCTGCGGGAGAATCTGGAAAACAAAATATAATAATAGCATATTTTGTCGTGGACCAAAAGTATAAATAGCTACATTATCCTCATAGCGACAGCGGCCCACAAAAATGCGATGACCGCATCTACGATTGCAAACATACCTACAATACCTAAGATATCAAGCCAATACCTACAATGGTGATGACTGCCAAATGTAGGTCACAATGGCTCCGTGGAGCCTGGGCTATAATGGCTGTTTTGTTTTGGTCAGCCCAGCTTGCGGAGCAGCTCCTATTCAGGAGCCTCCCCGAAGAGGGACCAACCCGGTGAACCCGCTGTGCGGCTGA
>JAOPUG010000168.1:7272689-7288868 GCA_027564375.1 Micropterix facetella
TTTCTTTAGAAGGCAATTTGTATGATCGATTTTGGCTGGAGGAGGTTGCGTTAGGAATAGGAGAATTTGGGATGGGCTAACTGATACATATTTTAGTGTTTTTTTTACCGTTTGGCGGGTAAAATTCCCAATCTGGTAATACTCGATTGATTTTAAGAATTCAGTCACCGCAAAATTGTTATTCAGAAGAAAACTAGGAAACGTACGCTATCTCTTAGAGAAAGGAAAGGTGCAGTTACAGGGGAAATAACAGGAAAAGTTGCGATATACATCAGCAACTTTGGCCCTTTCCGTAATTGGTAACCTCTCACTTATCCAAAATGGCTTAAATCATATTCCAACAAGTTTATCTCGTCATCACGATTCCAAAAATATCCATATATCCATTTTGCTTGCTCTACCTATTGGTCAGATCCTCCACCAGGCCAAGTAAACCCGGATGCTCCTGCAGCAGCATCTGCGGGACTCGGATTAAATTTACTGCCACCCGGCGGTGCTTAGGGTCACCCAGAGAGGATCCTTGCAATTCGGTTAAGATCGGACCACGGGATGTCTTCGGACGGACAAACAAACAAACGAAGAAATGCACAGCATTGCGACTATATGGCCCGTCTTACGTAATAATACTACGGACGGGCCATAAAGCAGACCGATTGATAGGTGACTATGAAATTTTCTTCCTCTCTCTCGCCGTGCGTCGCTTACTTCCCACCGTTTAAGACCAACCGACGTTGTGCCCTCTATCGGCAAAAAAATGGCGGTAAACACCCGTGGTCGAAGAAACACAATATCTATGCCAATATTATTTAATATCCTCATTTATAACCACCGTGCACGAATATACTAGATTTTAGATTTAGATGCCAACGTCAAGATAGCGTTTAAGAAGCGGCAAAGACAAATGGGATTTTTTTGCCTGTTTTTCAATGCATTGGCCAGCGCCTCGTTGTGGCAGAAATATAAACTGTCGTTGAAAAGCGGAATGTCAAACATTTTCGCCATTTTAGCATTTCGGCTAGTTTCTATGTTGTACGGTATTTTCATATTTCGTTGTGTTTGTTTATATTATTAAACCACAATGTTCGCTGGCAATGACATCATTAAGATCAACGATAATTTCAGCGAACGACATTGGTCTCAATATTAGGTTTTGACCCAATCGGCTTTTAGTCGAAAGTAAACCGTCCAGGCAGCTATAAAAATCCAAACCGGCGAAGATTGTACGATTGTGATTATTTCAATGAAAGAACTGCAATCTTATATTCATGTTCGTTATATTATCATAAATTCATTTTTATTGTTTTTTAATACATTCCTCATTCATATGATTTCGTAGCAGACTGTTTTGTAATTAAAATATTTATTCATGGTAGACATGTCGAAATTATAATCCTTTGTTTATTTCAGGTAAAACAAACAATATAAGAAATTTAGTTTAGTACCTATAACAATTATAGCGATCTTACTTGTCGTTTTCCACACAAAGTATGCATTGGAAATTCTAAATTATAGTGTTAATATTAATTTATTAGCTTATTAACAAAATTAGATTATTAATAAACTACCTATTTATTTTGAAGCTCGTCCTAACATTTTATAAAAGTTCGGATTGAAGAATAATTTATTTAAATACCGAATCCGATTGGCGAGATAAATTTACCTATCCATTTTTCTGGCCTATGTTGAAAATGGCCATGTACGAGAAATGTTCAGAATTTGACGTTTTTCGTAAATGTTCACTATTCTTGACAAAATACTACTCCCCCCCCCCCTCCCTCAGCTCCCAACAATTTGCACGGAGCCTGACTTTTGGGTGAGAGACCAATTTTCCGTCCCATAGGAACAAAGTGCTGCACTTTGCATTATTTAAGTAATAAATTATCCCCTGAAGGTTGCTGACGCCTTGTGACGAGTATGCTAAATTAATAAACACCCGAAAAAGTATGAAAAACGATATAGATCTTGAGAGTGCTAAAATTACCACGAGGTCGTGTATCAAACGGTAAGCAAACGGAGAGAAATGATAATGTATATTAAGTATTATTTCTCAAATGTGACGTGTAATCTAAAGTATCATGTTGTGTATATATTATTGGCTATTTTCTCGAAAACTATGGTACCCAGTCAGTCTTTATTTGGACCAGAAACTTCGGAGGTGCGAAAAGACATGTTAAATGTCATCCCGATTTCATTTTTCAGACAATTTTAAATAAAGTAGGTACATACAGTCAGCAATATAATAAATTTTATTTTGCTATTTTTTTTTGTGTATCTTACTGAAATGGGCCCACGTGGCATTGAAGACTATAACCAAATAATTAAAGTTAAGTACAGTTAATCTTTATATACTTTCATATTATCTCCAGGTGGCATTTCGAGTTGTTATTGACGTTTCGACATAAGAATTAAAAAATATAACAAAATACTACAAATAAAATATACCAAATTCGCGACCTTATTTTTTTATTATAAAACGCAATCTTCTCCGATTAAATTCTTTTTACATGTGTTCTAAGGGCATTAAAATAGTCGTCAAAAATATTCTCAATTAATGCGGATTTATTCTATAGCCAGATTTTAGTTTAGGTCAAATCTTGTAACTCGATATTTTGATCCACTCCTACATATCAATTTGACATGCAATTTGCTTCAATAAGTACAGTGGTATAGCTGTAGCGTAGGGTGCCCACGGAGAGAATTTGCTTGTTGGTAGGTGGAACCAGCTCTATGTTGTCTTGAGATATGGCGTAATAACCAGAACGGAAAATGCACAACCAATTAATTTCAAGGTAAAATAAGTATTTCTAGATTTCCACACAGCCCTAAAACATAGTGCAGCAGATTTGGTCAACCAGGTAACTAATTTTTTTTGCAGAAAAAAAAGGTTACGACGGTGCAAATGTTATGAGTGAGATGTATGTATATCGATGTTTAAAAACGCATTAAAATGAGTAAATTGCGCCAGCCATAACCTAAATTTGGTAATAAACAATGCTTTGAAAGGTTGAATGGAAATTCAAAACTGTGGAGACCCCCTAAAGTTGCAGTGCTATACAATTTTATCGGAACGAGTATTAATCGCTGAAACTCATTGTCAAAATTTACAGGTGATTCGGAAGTTAGGTACTTTAAAAAGACTGAATCCAACGAAGTGGTCCAGCAGACTCAATACAATATATGCAATTAAACTTCGATTTTATGATATTATCAAAGCTTTGTCTGAAATAATTCTTAAAACCTCTTGTAAAGACGAACGTATTGAAGAAGAAATGTTAAGAACAAGAATGATCAACAAAAAGTGTGTGCTTCTGAATTATGTAAATGTCGCGTCAATGTTACTGCATCGTCGTGATATTGACTTGAGAAGGGCGTACTTATAGGTCTATAGGTTGACCGCCATAGTAATAGAAACACAGGTAAATGATGCCAACTGCTTACACGTCATTTTGGAAAACAGGATAAACATTATCGCAATATACAGGTTACCCAGTCAAAGAAATATAAATCGCTTCTTGCAATCGTTAAATACAATACTACATGTCATGAATTCTGACCACATTATTCTGATAGACGACATAAATGTTAATATTATTAATAATAAAAACGAACAGGCAGATGATTATCTTAACTTACTGGCGCAAAACGGCATTCATGCTGCCATAATATGTCGGCACAGAGTCGACGGCCAACATAAGACTTGTATTGATCACATTATGGTCCAAACTAAACTAAACTGTAAACCATATATCTACTACCACACGATAATTACTCACCATAATATGATTGGAATATTAATAATAGCTAATAAAAGAACGAGAAATCTAGAAACGAAAAATAAATCAACAATCAACCGCCTCCTCCTACTAAATGAATTGAGTAAACAAAATTAGGATAGAATATTAGGTGAAAATGAGACTGAAAACATTAATAACCAATTATTGGAGACTTTATCAAGCTGTATCAAAATTTCAACGAAAGAAAATACATTAAAAATAGGAAGCAAAAAACTAACTTCCTGGATAACAAATGGATTGTTAGCCTGCCTGCAGAAAATGGACAAAATCCACAAAGATACTAGGAAATTCCCTAATAATACTTAACTCAACATACTATAAATCGTAGAGAATCATTTGCAAAAGGCTAATTCAAAACAGCAAAGTACAGACAGGAAATTGAAGAAGCAAGAGGAGACAGTAGGATAGTAAAAAATATCGTGTTCGGTAATTAGAAACCGATGGAAGTAAAGGGGATCAAAAGTAGTGAAATGAAATCATTAGAAGATAATTACGAAGAAATCCTGTAACAATTTAATAAATACTTTGTAAATATGGGAAAAACTTACGCCACTAATATATTGAACGACCTAAATATGTCTGAATTTTTTTAGGTGTATCTGTGGAGATGCAGCCGAAGACGAAAACAAACCTCAAATTCTACCAAACATCTAAAGATGAAGTCATAAAAACTATTACATCATTAAAAAACTATTCTGCCCCAGGAAATGATGGCATTACAACAGAATTATTGAAAATGTCCATTGATTTCATTGTAGAACCTATTTGGCACATCATTAATACTAGCTTTAAAACCGGAGTGTTTCTGCAATGGCTGAAGTATGCAAAAGTTAGACCAATATGGGTGGAGACGATAATGACATTAGAAATTACCGTCCCATATCGCTCTGTGATACTTACATCTACAAACAAGTGGGAAGAGGTGTACCACAATGCTCAAACTAATCTAAATCTGACAAAGCAGTGGCTCGATAATCATATTCTCACTTTGAATATTTCTAAGACAAAACATAAAATTTCAAATTAAAAATTCAATAAATAACCTAGAAAGCGAAACACATCTAATAATGCACACAACGTTATGCTCCCGATCTGATGACTGCAAATGTCAAATTAATGAAAGGACTACAGAATATAAGTATATTTTGGTCACTGCGGACGCAACATTGACTTGGAATAACATGTTAGCAATCTGACCACAAGAACGAGGAAACTCGCCTGCGTGTTTAGAGAGTTTCGAAATATTCTTCCCAAGCCCCAACACAAAACCGTTTATATGGCGTTGTGTCAAAGCCTGTGGTCTTACGGCATAGTCGCTTGGGGTGGTGGACCCGCGCAGGTACTCCACCCTCTGATCAAAGCGCAGAAGCTGATACTGAAGGTCATCAATAAAAATACCCTAGATACGCCTCAACAAAGCTTTATACAGAGTATGGAGTACTCGATGTGCGTCAACTATACATAAAGCAATTATTAAGTTAGTTTCACAAAATCAGGGATCAACGTGTAAGAAGTCAATAAAATGAAAACTCAAGGCAAGCTATTGGTTCAAATTACAATATTCCAATTGTAAAGACTTCCTTTGTCCACAGGTATTTTTACTTCCTTGCACCGCGGTTATATAATAATCTAAATGACAGTAACAGGAGCGTCAAGCAACTTAGCTAAGTTCAAAATGCTTATAAAGAAGCACCTGCTAGAAAGGGGACCGTTGTATTTTGAGTCTCAATTGCTCTCTTTACTAAATTAAAATGTCGTAATTATTTAAATAATAAATTAGTAATATAGTTTTTGTATATGTGTATACCTATAGAGTAGGTTAATTAAATTACATACAAATAGTATTTTATTTTGACTAATTAAATTATAGTTCTTACTATGTATTACTAATATCGTCAAATCCTTTTCATATGTATAATATAATAATAAATTAAGCTAATAATACCAGAAGTCAGCTCGTCGATACCAAAATCCAAAATCAGCATCCATAGATACGGGTCTTAGACCTAGTTAGGTATGCGATAGGATGAATTGCCATAGGATGTGTTCAATCTCTCTTAATTCAATAAATATTATGTATTTAAAATAATTTCAAAAATGTTATTGTAATAAAAATATCACAGCTGATTTTTATATACTACAACCTAAAATAGATAGGAGTAAACGCTTGTGCTTAAAAAAGGTTTTTTGTATAAGTTGATGTAGTTCCGTATCAGTATATTTATCACAAAATTAACAGGGTTTTTATGTCGAGGGCTCTTTGTCTATCACTCTACCTACATGGAAAACGACGCTTTTCTCGGAAATTCGCTGCTGATTGTATCGGTTTGAAGCGACATTGTAACCGTTTAGTAGGTTAGTCTATCTATAGAGTCGATGTTAATTCCGGGGAAAATATGTCTGTGTCACTGTATTTATCATGAAAACTTCGAAACATTTAAAATGTTGATAAAAATGATCGTCGTTTACCTTTTATAAATTCATTTTAGTTATGAGCATCATAATAGCTGAAAATGTCGAGTAAACATCGAGGACTAATATTATTAGGAATATTACTGAAATTTATTTTTAGGCCTTTTTAAACAAGGTTACACTTTTATGAATAAAATAATGGAATTTTTGTTTGTTCTTTTTTTACACCCAAAGCACTTGTACGAATGAAAACTTAATAATTCGCTTTGGTTTTTAAAAATCAATGGATACTTTATTATCTTGAAATATCAAATAACATAATCACAAAATACGCCTGACTACACAATCCTGATTACAGGCACTTTAGTGTGAATTACTCTGTCTTACTCTATCCTCACATACGATTTAGCTTTGCCAGTTTTCTAAATACCTACTTTAATTTTGTTGTATTATATAAACCCCGAAAAAACACATTTTTTTAATTAGTCCGATTTTTTATTAAGCTTGCGATATATTCGATGTTGACATTGCTTGGCACCAAATTCGAATCGCATTGTACCTACCTCCGAACATAATTAGGTATACTTATTTGAATTTATTTGTGGAGGAAATGCTTGAACGAAATCAATACAGGTTTCGTACCTACGTATTTTTTTATACAATAGCCGAATATCGAGAAATTCCAGGAAGGCGGGTGATTTTAATTGTGGCCGTCATTTCAGATAGCTAACGCGTGCAGTCAGTTGTAGAAATTATTATTTTTAATATGATCAGTGCACTAAGAAATACAAGATCTTAATGGTTCCGTGCAACTTGGTCTTGGTGGCCTCTTTTTCTGTTTTTAGGTCGACCCAACTCACGGTTCAGCTCCCAACCAGTAGCCTCCTCGAAAAGGGGGACCTAACCTGCCAGGGCTGCCGTCAACGCTGCTTGCAGCTGCAACCTGCAGTCGTTGACAGTTGGAATCGGAAGTGCGGATCCAGGGGAACACCTCGGGCAGATATGGGCGGTTTGTGCATCCGAGGAGTTGATTCGTGCTTGTCAGCCTAGCTTGCACACTCCGGGGATAACCAGGGGTCTATAAACGTACGCTTCTTATGACGCAGGGGTAGACATTGACCTGATATCACCTCTCTTAGAAACGATCCGTTGGCCATCCGATCCCCAGTGAGCTTGACTAGCAAAGGGCGCCTCGGATCCGCGATAAAATCGAGTTATAAATTACCGCGCATATCAGATAGAAGCCGCGCAAGCTACCTCGAACCCATGACCAGGCAAGAGAATAGATAAATCCGTCCAAATCTGGTAGTTAGGAGGCGAGTGAGGCTGCCAGTTGAGTGGCATTTCCCAATACCCCGCCGTAAGGCGTTGGACTGACGGGTTGATGGCGTAATTGGATACGCTGATCTACAAGTCCTTGGGCTCATCTTGGGATGACAAGACGATAAAGTTCGTTATAAAATCTCGGGGTGGTTGGTTCGCCCATAGCATTGACACCTATCAAATAAGAAACACATGTCTTCTTCCTTATTTGAGAGTTTTTGATTATATTTGACTGGACATATATTTCACTTTTTTCAGTGTATTTTCAGTTTTCAACAATAGGTACTGTCAGCTGAGGCCGTTTACGGCATTGTATTCGCAATAACATTGATGCTTTTTCGTTTTTTGTTTTCAGTTTTTTTTAAGAATTGGTGAGGATTTAATATGACACTGCGTGAGAGAGCCGTAAGCGGCAAAGCCTAGTTATATCGAGATAAACGTTGTCATACTGTGCATTACTCTCGCTGTCACTAGCGCTATACCGCACGCGACTCTTCCCTTCTGAATTATTCAGCTCTTGTGCTACCAGCTTTAAGGCCGCTGCAGCTGCGTGGAATGCTTTTTACATGTTTTTTCGTAGTTCTAAGCTGTGAATAGCTAAAGTACGCAAGAATCGAAATCATGATCGGTTACGTTTGGTATTGGGAATCAAATGTCCTCTATTAGTCACACTAGGGAGTTTTGACCGTAAAAAATTGTTGCCGAAGATTTTGAAATCATATTATTAATAATTAACCGTTCCACGTAAGGTAAGCTATTACCCGCACGATTCGGGTAATACTGTACTTTCTACTTTTCAAAAATTATATTCTTCAAAATATATCTAAGTTGTTAAAAAAAATCGAGCTACCTGTTATTAGTAGCCGACTATATTGGGTTTTATATGACGCCATTACTAATATTTTGGGACTTTAACTTTTCGTGATAAGCTTAGGGTATACGGCAATGCCCCCTTCTCCTCCAATAGTAGTCGGTATGCTAAAAACGCTATTTATTTTTGCAGTAAAAATATATCAAAATAGTTAAATTTACAGAGTGAAAGGGGAATTCGCAATAACGTCTAAAACGTTATGACATTTTGGTCCCCAGAAGTTCAAGGCTTCCTAACAATTGCTAGAAACAAAATAATCAAAAAACAAGGACATACATGTCTCAACGATTTCATATTGACTTCAATTAGTTATTTTTGCAAAAACTTCTACACTTGGACCAAATTTTTAATTCTCCTTTCAATCTGTGAATTTAACACATGTTTATATTTTTTTCTGTGGTTATAATAGATCTTTCGATATAACGACTATTATTGCTAGTGAAGCCACTCTTCATCAGTTTGCTCATTTTTGTTCAATATTTTAGAATGAAAAAATTCTCTGTGTAAACAAAGCTTGACCCCATTGGGTATCAGAAATCGCCCCCTTAAGTCAGTTGGAATCTCTCACGTCCTATTCATTTTGTTGAAAAATCACTTAAGTCAAAATTGAAGCAGATTAAATTCTCTACAAAATAGTCCTAAATACAATCTATAATTTCGATGTAATAGTCGCACTAATTCGTCCATCCATAATGCATACTTTTATATGGTTATTAGTTCATTATCAATATATATGTAATAATTATATTAAATTATGCGTTATGATTTGCAAACTTAAATTATCTTAATCATGGATACTTTGAAAAAACGAAAGAACAATGAAAATAATTGGCAAGGAACAAAGCCAAAATGGGGAAAGCCGCACGTGGAGTATGTAAAGTGAATAAAACAGACGGAAGGGAAATAGAGAAGATCAAACAAGACGCACGACAAAAAGAACCAGAAATATAAACTGAAAAACAATAAATATTCAATGTTTACTGCCCTCACAGCCCTAACTCCTCGCCCTCTTACTAGGTCGGCTCTAAGTTGCTTTCCCTCCCTTTTTAAAGGAAGGTGCTCCTAAACCCTAAACTGGCCCCTGGTGCATTTACCGTCTTCGGGTGGCACAATTCATTAATGTATTCATTTAGGCACTTAATATAAACGATAAGAATGGCAGGGGTATCAAGTTTTGATATTTTAACGAATTTTCGCGGTTTTTTAAAGAGAATATCGATAATTCAGCACTTGTATTCATTCGGAGAATTAAAAATAGCCACTTTTGGAGCTTTGCCAATGATATTACACTGTTTTAACTATAATTTGTAACCGTACGCTAATTTTATTCAAACACAATGAGTGCTCAAAGCCACGCCGATGATGGAGCTACTCTACTGCTAACAACGTGATCGCACGACTCAGCAGATAGTAAAAAACTGAACACAGAATAAAATACGCTTAGATAATTATCGTTATTGGCTTCGGTGAAAGAAATGACTCGACCGTCGCTTGTGACATAGCCTTGTATTATGTCAAGCCGTGCTGAGCTGTCCTACATGTTTCGGACTAACTTCCCCTTACTTTAAGGTCGTAATTCTAATTCCTTTCAAAATAGCCTCATTAGTAACCAAAGCTACAACAAAGAACTATTGGAATTTTAAGTTAGAAATTCCGCCACTGGTAAATTTACAGCAGCGTTTGCTGAAACACGATGTACGCGTTGTGACAGGAAAGTAATGAGACTGGCATCAATGAGAGCGATCTGGCAACTCTGCGAGCTTCCCCTTTAGATAAATTGTACGTCATTCCATCCTAGACGCGCAGTAAAAGCTCTTGCGAACTCTTGGGGTAACTACACGTTTATAGAGAGCGTGATAAGTGAAGTTGTGCTTATGTAGTGCGTTACGTAAAATGAAACTTGGAGCAAATATGCGCCATCACATTTTATGTAAGCTTGGTGTGTCCGCAACGTTGACCTGTAAGAAGTAGCAACGAGCCTATGGGGAACATTCCTTATCAAGAACACGTTTTTCGATAGCACAAAATATATTTGGAGGGCCGAGAGCAACTGAAGATGAACCTCGTTCTGGTAAGTCTTCAACATCAAAAACAGAAAAATATGGAACGATTGGGGCTTTTGTAACGTTAGACCGTCGACTAACATTCAGGATGTCGACTATAGAGTTAAATTTGAATCATTTTACCATTCATCATATTTCTACTTGAGATTTGGGCATGAGAAACTTCACGATTGACCTAGAAAAAAGGGATTTTTGTGGTTCTCCAACCCGCTATTAGCCTAATCGTTGTTCTTTTCCCCCTGTTTGTTCCTAAAGATACAAATTTAAGGTACGTCATTTTGGTACTATTAAGAACATCGAAAGGACCGCAGCCGAGGAGCTGAAGGCGATTCCAGTTAAAGTCTTCTAGCATTGCTACGAAGACTGGAAATAACGCCACCGCCGATGTATAACTGCCCAAGATAACTACTATAAAGTAGATAACATTGATTTATAAAAATTAATTAAAATTATTGCAAAAAAAACAGTCATTACTTTTATGTCATCTCGTATATTGATATTAGTAATTCTTAAAATATTTTCTACTTAAAACATAGGAATTTTTAGAATCGAGAGATTAAAATGGATGTTGTATTTTAATTTTCGAAAAACTTGGTAATTTTATTATAAAATTACGGCAAATAATATAATAGGCGATGGTAACGAGCAATAATAATTTAAAATGTATTTCTCGAAACGGATGGAATTTCTCGATGTGTATTGAACTATAAACAGAAACATAGTTAAAGGAGGCGGCACGAAATAAGACAGAAAAGTCTTAAAGCAACAGATACGGAATCCTAGTTTTATAATTAGTGTAATTTTGAAGGTATGTGAAGAGTGAAGGGTACAGTGGGAGAAAAGAGGAGTACGTGGGGTGGGACACGCAAAGCCGGAGGATTGAAAGAAGAATCGAGGCAGTTGGTCAACTGCTCGATCAATCGGGGTTATGGGCGGCTTTAATTTTGTAAGGGGACAACATTATTTTTTTACCAGAGAAAAGGGAATAATGGGAGAGAATAATTTAAAAATAAATTAATACAATTAGAAGCCACGTCGCATAATTAAATTATTTCAAAAATTCGTAGTTTTTTAAAGGATTTATTTTTATTATTTATAATACTATTACAGAGGCCAAGAAATATTGAAGTTAAAAAGCAGTGTTTATGTCGAACTCGACATAATATTTCGTTAGATCTTTAAGAAATTGTCTGGTGAGTCAGTAATTTTCTTGTCTGCATGAAATACCGAACCAATAATGATTTTTATGATTTGGACAATGGAACAGAACACAACATTAATGACAGACAGGCACATTGGGAAACTTTCGATAAAGATTTTTTTTTTGTTTTTTTTTCAACTTCTTTTTATTCTTGCAATATGCCTCAATCGAGTGGACATTTAGCTAGAGTTTATGAATTTGCTCTGTCATGAATGGTATTTACACAGTGGCCAATCCATAATATTCTTCCTAATTATATCTATATAAGATCTTGAGGGGCTTTTCTCTTTAGTCTCTTAAAGGTAGAGGTGGTTTTGTCCTATAATTTGCAGGCCAGCTAGTTTGGATGATTTGCCATTCATTTTGCGTAAGATTCGAGCTTGTATGATGTTTCTTGCTTAACGGCTAGTATCTTCAGGTCGCGGTGAAGTTGACAATTGGCAATTTACCATGGAGCATTTGTTATCATGCGCAGCATTTTGTTTTGAAATCGTTGGAGGATTTCTATGTTCGAGTTTGCCGTCTTTCGTTACAGGTAGGTCGGGGGTATATATGAGGTACAATATTGGACCCAGAACAAAGATAACTTATTAGAATTTATTATAAAACGCAAAAATAACTTTAAAAAAACAAACTGCCTAATTATGTAACTAACACATTATTAAATAATTAAAATTCTAGGAAATTTGGGCACCTAGTTGGATTTTCCTAGTATCTTCTTCCTTTTATCATAGAATTGAATTTGAATATTCTTTTAGAGAACCTAATCCAGAGAAAAATTCTCCACGCCGAAATTAATTTTGTATTAAAAATGGGGTCCCACATATTGTAACTGAATATTCGTTTGCAACTGGAAGAAATGATTTGCCGTGATGTAATTTGATTTTTTGTACTCACTCAAGAAAAATCATCCAAAAGATTCATGGAGTAATCGGCTTTGGTCGTTGACGAGAGACACTAACTTATACTCAAAGCTATTTGTAGGAGTGGAGGTATCGTTTTGTTGTAGCCTGTAATTTCCAGTTGATTAACCACGGCAAGGCTGACGGGATAGCTTCACACAATCCATATCGTAGGGCCATCAACGCTAGATCAGTAGGTACGATACATGCCCTGACCGCGAAATAAACATAAATTGGCATTGACACTTAAAAATAATAAAAACGTCGGAACTTCAACCAACAATAGCAGAATCATCGGTTAATCGACATCCTACGAGGCCGATCGACGGTGAAACTTGACGATCTAGAATCACATTTTCAGCGGAATCATTGGAGCAGGGAGGGAATTCAGCCAGACAAATATTTAATATTTCTTCAACAAGGCAAATCCATAACACTCATCAATTGCAAATTACTTATTACTATAACTTTGAACGGCACTCCATTAGCAGCAGTTCCCGTCCGTCCAAGAGGTGGCAAGGAGCCCGTTGGGGATGATTTTGATGGGAGCATTTCCCTCCCATAAAAAAAACCGGGAAGTCCAATTTTACAGACAAAACATTAAATTAGTAAACAAATTAAAAATAGACATAAAACCAACCTATTTTCAGTTAAAAATAGACAAAGCGCTGTAAATAAAACATCATATGACTATCAAGATTTACCAGAAAGTTTACACCCAATAGTATTATTGTAGTGTGTTTTTTCAAATCCTATTGTTTTTTTATACTAACCATGTGCATTAAGAAATTGGTTAATATCATAATTATAGTGAAGGCTATTTTGTCTCATTATAAATATATTATATAAAAATGTAATGTATTTGCAAACTCACGTGTAAATCTGTAACACATAAATCCCGCGTTGGCGAAATGCCTCGAATATTAAATTAAAATATAGTTATAACGATGACACTTATAGACCAATTGCGAACTTGTAGAAGAATTAACAATAAATAATGAGAGACATGATGATTTTCGATAGCAGGTAGGAATTTGCACATTAGAATCAAATATAATATTTTTTAGCAATAAAGAGGTTTATTAGAACTGTCAAGTTTACAGAAATTCTATATTTAGTTTTTAGCTAGCTTTCAAAAATGGTTAGTTAGGATTGTTCCTTGTCTCCTGTTAGCATTGTAGCAACAAGGTCATCTGAAACTGAAAGTATTTTTTCAAGATCAGAGGATTAATTTCTTGGTAGATTGTATTCACGGGTGAACCTTCACATTATGCACTCGTAGTGCGCAAGGAATACTATTAGACAGATATATTAATTTTAAAAATTTTAAACTAATATATTTTTAGAAACTACTTGCTGAGAATACCATCATCAAGAATACCTCAAAAACGTGATGTTACATTATTGACGCACGGCTTGTGCTGGTAACAGTAGCGGGCTGTGTTCGTTGTCGTGGGTTACTGATGACGCGAATACGAGCCTTTTCCTTAAATTATCGAACGTGTAGTGATGGCAAAAATAACAGGGTAAAGTGGAAATTGGGGTTTAATATCGATTTATACCCTAGGAAACATTGTTCTCAATTAACTTATTATTTGAAATGGTTTGAATCGACTGCGCGACGATTTACAGGATAGTCAAATCAATTGAATGACAAATCAATTTTTACAATGTGTTTTACCCATTTTTCTGAGAAATTGTGGGATATATTTGGAAACTATCGAGCAATAAAATGATCCTTATGAAATTTACTAGAAATTATGAATAGAAAAGAGAAAGATAGGATAAAGAGATGCAGAGCTAGGGGCAACCGAACGTGAAGGGTCATTTATTACAGAATCACAAAATAAATAATAATATAAAATACGATGAGTAATAATTCACCAAGCAGAACTAAGGAAGTAACAACAAAATTTCCACCGATTCAAGAGCAAAATTCCGATGACGTCATTCGTATATCTGTTGCCGATAAGTGGACGCCTACCTTTATAACCCTATGTCAAAAACGGCGGCAAAAATTACAAGTCGGTGTTGTTAGCGCTGTAACTCAAACCAAATATACAAATACCGTTATTTTACATGCAAAGAAATTATAATATATCGGACTTACGATATCATTTTCCTCCGCGGATAGTCTCTGCTCCATATCGCCTGGAGCACTGACCCGCGAAGTTTGTATTCTCCGGGCTTTTCTGAAAAAAAAAACGAGCAAGATAAGCCAAAATTAAATGAAAAAGAAATGTGTAAAATGGCCTTATATTTCGACACACTGGCAACCGCGTTATATGTAAGGATGTTCCACTAGTATCATAATAATCGTATACGATATTTAAAACAGTGGTCATTGCTGAGAGCACAATTAGTTTTTAAAACGCGGTTCAATTGCGGTTGATTTCAACGGTTGAAAATATGCGCCTGTTACGTAATTCTTACGTCATTCTCGTACATCTGACAATCACCGTGCGAAAATTGTGTGTACATGACGAGCAGTTCCAAAAGTAACATACGACGTTTTCATTAGTACGATTATTTTGTTCAAGTCCACGCTTCGCAAATAAAATATGGCCGCCGGCTGTCACTTTTTTATCTGACGTGTGTTTGTTTGGCGGTGCTCTAGGACGGCAATACGCCGTATTAAAAACGAGTTTTTAGTGGAATTGCGCAATAAATAGAATTACTGGATCACAAGTATATGCGGCGATAGTAAAATAAGCAGGTTTGTACGTTTTGTCGCTTTCAGGTGGAACATAACCACTTTTTCCCGTGATTTTTTTACGCGATTTTCCATGTTTTTCGTTGCGAATTTGGGATAGGCACGACGAATTAATTATATTAAGCAGCTTGTTTTGAGCATGGCTGAATTATTATGAAATTGTCCAACTTCATGCGCGCGATCCAGCCCAGGTCATAATTATTATATACGGGGCTGGGTTTTCTGATTGGGCCACAGCTAAAACCAGAGGAAACAATCAGATAAACCCTAAAACAGTCCAATAATGATATTTCCCCAATCTGTGTGCCGGAAAATCAAGAAAATGTCGGTTTTCGACCCCCCATATGTACCAACAAGTCGAACTTCCGCACAATATCACGCATTTCGTAACTTTGTCACCACCTTATTCCTTGCCATGACTAGAACATTTCACCATCATGTACTAATCATTTGCACTATTATCTATATACATAATTTTTAAATGCATGAAATCGACGTTTTGACGACCGCTGTTTTGCGGTGCATGCGCGGCTCTGTTAATATAGTGTTGCATAACATTTTACAAAATTATCGTTGGTGCAATATTTGGAGTAGAACGATTGCATTTCAAAAATTCAGACAAAAAACATTTCGAATTACTGTTTTCGGAATACGGATGAATTACAAAATGACAAAATTGTCATTATGGTTAAAATATTTTTGGAATAAAAGAAAAACGTGTGCTCAACTTTATTTTATTTCTTAAATAAAAATGACGTATGTTACTTTATAAATATATAAAACCATATGAAAGTATGATTTTGTAATTTTAGTACAATAATTTTAAATATGATTGTAGTAGAGGGGAGATAATTGCACGTCCACCCAAATATTATTTGGGTGGATTATTTTTATATATTA
>JAOPUG010000168.1:7376166-7389458 GCA_027564375.1 Micropterix facetella
AACGAACATATCGTTAAAACGCTCCGGGGTGGACGAGTCGAACGTGTTCGCTCGTAGCAGTTGACAAACCCAGTTGTACCTCAAGCTACTTATCCTTAGAAACGATACGTAGGCCACCCGATCGCGGATGATAGTTGCCGAGTAAAGGACGCCCCGTATCCGCGATAATTCCAGTAAGGAATACCGCTCGCTTGAGGTAGAGGATCGCGACCTCGAACCTGCAACCAGACGGGAGGTCGGAGGAATCCGATCAAATCTGGGAGTTAGGGAGTGAGGGTGGCCCGCCGGGCAGCATGCTGCCCGGTGTCTCGCTATTTGGCGTTGGCTTCTAACGGTCAGTGGTGGAGTTTGGTATGTAGATTCGTCTTCGTCCATTCACGTCTCTGTGCTTCACTCCGGGTTGATATAGCGATAAAGTTTGTTGAAACGCTCCGGAATGGACGGGTTCGCCCGTAGCAGGTGACATACAATATAGTACCTAATATCAAGATATCATGCTTCAGAACGTACGACGCTAAATGTAGTTGCCACCTTTGTCCCGTATTCAGCATATTTGCTTTTTTGAGGAACGGCGACAACTGATGGTGTGGTGGAATTTTGACACAAAATCTGATTAAATGTATCAGAGATTATCACTGTATTTATTTTAAATTTGACGGAGAGGCAAGATATATGTCAGTTTATTTTAATTGTTGGACATATAAAACAAAAAGCAGCTGGAAAGTGGATGTTTTGGGGTTCAGGAGCCTGGGTCCGTCGGAGCACTTCCCTATTGTATAATGTATATTTTCTAATATAACCCAACGCCACCGCAATATATAAAGGACACTTTTTAGTTACTAGGATATTGTGGTGCTCATCACTCCTCATCGCTCGTCCTTCTACTCTAACTCCTTTCCTGTACATATAGCTCGACTATGAAATAGGCTTCCTAAATCAGTCAGAAACGCTATTAAATTAATTCTTTTCAATAAGCATAAAAAAAACACTACCTGAAATGAGAGTATGTAAATAAAAAGTACGATATTTGCCACGTACAGATTGTTTTTGTAAATGTATGCAATAAAGATGTTTCATTCATTCAGCATTGCACCGAGATGACAACGCCCCTGACTGCTATACGATCTTAACCGTTGTTTGCCTTTAAATTGGCAAATTGCTTGTAATTTTACGCACCGGACTATACAAGGCACCCAAACAACAGACGTATTTTGATATCGTTGTTAATTTTGCAATGAAATGATATTGCATACGGCTGGCCCGCTTCAAAATTGATACCTACAACTTGAAAATAAAACTAATTTTCGGTTTATTGGCTAAAACGGCATTTTATTACAGTCGCCATGATCTGAAGAAAGTCGCTTCTAGTTTCGAGCATTTCCACCATTGTGAAGATGTATAAAAGCATGTAACCCCTTTATCAGTCGTGCTCCGACGTAGCAATGGTCAGTAATTGCTACCCGGCTAATGATAACATTTTATAGAAATGGATGAATTATATAATTTATGGATAAACTTCATATGATTAATATTACGTTTTAGTAGGTATGTATGTATTTATATAGGTATATATAATAGGAAAACGAATAATTTGCTATATGGGTAGGTACCATAGCTTATTTTTTATCGATATGATTAATCTGTAAATCTGAGAGAATTTAACAATAATCACTGTGCCCAGATTTGTCTTCAAACCCGAGAGTAATAATTGACAATATTGTATGAAGGTCATTTATGTTACTAAAGCGACTCCATACGATAAGGCATCATGATGGTAATGAAACACAAAGCCTACTTTTTTTTAATCCCATTCGATGCAGCAGAAGTTCACGTTTCGCGGGGAGGGTCAATAGAATTCAGGTCGCGTTGAGGCAAATGCTCTTTCACTCTATATAACTTTGTCACTGCTAAAGTCGAAGGACCGTTGGCTCACCGAGCATTCTCCTGTTATCTTATTTTCTCCTGAAGCAATGAAATCTTTTCCGCAACTATCGAGAGTCCACAGCAATGGATATAGAAGGACGCATAGGATTCTAAAGTACTTTAGGATTCTAAATGTAGAAAACAAGCTACGAAAAAGTCCACCTTCCACGAAAATAGATTTAAAAGAACTTGGTTTAAACGTTTTAAAAGAACCTACCTATGTTTAAAAGAACCTGGATAGCCCCACTTAGTAATAGCATTGATTAAAAACACTCAATGGTAATAGGTATGTATGTATTTTATCGCTCACTTTGAGCCATTGCCTTTATCTATATTTAATTGATCCGGGTTAAATGCCATCATAACAAAATAATAATTGTAATCTGCAACAAATTATGATTATAAATAATTTGTTTATTTTTAATATTTTTGTAGATCAAGGACGGGATTAAAGGGTCGAATTGTAGGGTAAGAAAATATGGGGCTGTAAAATACGCCCGTTGAACCAACTGTCAAAACAAAGGACTGCTTCCCGCTTTTTAGTATTGCATTACGAAAATTTAAAAAAAATGCATTTCAAAAATTGTTATGCGTGGATCTAGTTTCTAAAATGTGAAAGTAATTAGTTTTTTCTGTTTTTCAGATAAATGCACGGCCGGATGCCATGGATGTAAGTATCTCGTTATTTTCTAATGTTATTTTTTTCTATAAACTTCCGTGAAAATATTTAATAGACATGGTTCCCCATTACATCGCTGATTTGATGCAAATAAAAACTTCGCGAAAGTCCATTTATGCTGACAATATTGGCCGTAATTTCGCAGTGAAAATCGTTTGACTTACTTGAGGAGAGTCTCACCAAATGCGGGTTCCGCACAATACGCCTCATTGTGGCTCTTCTCTTTCTCCAAGTCCAAGCTGAGTCAAAAAGACACATCGCTCAGTTTTGACTTACAGTGCGGAATATGTGCGACTTGTTTTCGTCGCATGAAGCAAGCTCTACTGACGCGGCTCTACGTGTCATGGATTTTGTGACAGTGTCCGTTGTATGCACCTCAGTCTGTTTTCTTACTAAGAACATAAGTGATCTTGTATATATCCTTCGTTGTACTTTTTACTATTTAATTGTTATTTTTCTCTAATAAGGATGATTCTGTCGGCAGGCACGGATTCACGTCTAATTAATATTTTTGTTGCAATGAAATAACCAGTATTACTGGAAAATTTGTAAAAATATGCATATATTTAACACTATATAATTTTCATAGAGTTTTTAAAGGCAATGACATGCCCAGTACATCATACACTCAAGTGATTTGCCATAATATGCGACTCGGCCAGCATGAATGAAAGAGTAGCAGAAGTAAAATAATTAATTTTCCTTTTTCTTTGGTACAGCATCAGCACCGTCTCCCGGATTCATCGATGGAACAGTCTACACCTACAACGTAGAAAGCATCGTCTCCATATTTTTGACGAGTGCCGACAAACAAGAAACGAACCTCAAGCTCACCGGAACCGCTACCGTAACAGCGCTTGGTAACTGCGCTCATATCCTGAGGGTGCAGAATCTGGCGATCAGTGGCCCTGATGGAAAGGTAAAGTAGTCATTATATACAGTGGCGACTGATCCTTAGGGGCAAAAGGGCAATGCTTACCCAAAATATTATATAGATAATACAACAAAGTAGAAAGGTTTTAATAAATTAGCCTTCATACATTAATAATAATTGTTTCTGTGTCCAATAACAGTGTGAAATTTTCAAAAATTGAGAATGCCATCTACATGTCTTACTTCAAACCACTTACCTATGGCCCATTTCAAATTAGCTAAGACGCAAACCGATGCGTGCCCGCAATGGAAAGCGGCTGGGACATGCAGAATAGTTTCTCATATAACGGCCCAGTTAGCAAGAATAGAACCTCTACTTTGTCGTAAATCGCATTCAAAGCGCTTTGATATTTCATGAATAATAGGGTTTCTAGGCGCTCTTGCAAAGCGATCAGTGAGCATCCTATGCTCTCTAGGAATGTTTTCGAATTTCTTTAATGTCTGCAGTACTTATTTTGATTATTTGTTGAATAAAATATACTACATAATGTGCAAAAATAAAATGAATATATAATTATTTAATAAAAAAATATATGATACATTTTGTAGTATGGACGTTTTTATTATACAAGTATTACTTCGGCCCACTCAAAGCTCTACCTCTAAAGCGGTATCCCTAACTGGGATGTAGCGGATACGGGGCGACCTTTGCTCGGCAACTCTCACCAGAGATTGGATGGCCCACACTATCATATCTATAGATAAGCATTAGAGGTACCTACTTACCCCCGCTGTCTTGCTAACAATCAGTGTGCGCCAGCTGTCCAGGTCACGCCCGAGTTCCCGTCCCCGGGTCAGCCACACAGCGGGTTCAGGGATTGGTCCCTCTCCGGGGAGGCTCCTGAATAGGAGCTACTCCGCAAGCTGGGCCGACCAAAACACAACGGCCATTATAGCCCAGGTTCCACGTAGCCATTGTGACCATAAATCGAGCGAACAATTCAACAACATTAAATCATCCAAAAAGACTCCTCGACGTTTCACATGTTCTAGAGTCCATCTAAACCAAATTTAAAAAAAATAATGGCTGTCTGGATGTATGGATGTTACTATGTCCGATACCTCGAGTAAACTACGTTCGTTTTAAAAATTTCTTCTGCCAATCAATAATTTGGCCAATACACAGAGCCCAGTTGCCTTTGGAGTCTATACCGCCATTTTTAAAAAATGTTTTCAATTAATTAATTTAATGATGACCGTCAGTACCCTCTATTGGCCAATGCAGGATCCACCTGGTTTTGGTGCGTTGGAATACACCCCGTCACGAATTCGACTCGGCCTCTAGATGGCGTCAAAAGTCAGAATTTTAAGTTAATTTTACTGCTATAATATATTATACATTACAAGAAAATAATCATATAGGCCAAAGTTTGATAAGCCTTTGTTCTCATTTATGTTGTTTCTATACTCTATATCCCCGATTTAAAAGCAAAAACTTACCCCCCCCCCCCAGTAATAAACGAAAAAAGTAAAAAATGTGTTTTTGGTGTTTGACTTTTTCATAAAAAAAATGTTGGATATTAAAAGATTACAAAAGATACATTAAAAACTAATGTGAAATTAATATCTTTTTTTTTAATTGCTTTTGTTACCGAGAAAAAATAATTTGAATTTAAATATTGAAAAAAGTCCAAATAAAATATTTTTGGTAGATAAATTATAGGTGCATGAGTTGATTGTTTCAGTTTTCACTTTAAATCGGGGACACGGTGTATATTAATACGAATGTTGAAAGTAAATAAGAAATGACTGGCATTATACAGAAAGAAACCAATCTACAAAAAGCTAAAACTGAGAAAGGACTTGAAAGTTTGATTACTTACTTATAATTGGTTTGTTGTTTTTACATACTTTTGTTTGTTCGTTTGTTGTTTATATTCATAGTATAACTCTAGAAATGCCATGTTAGGTAAATACATACATTATGTATATGTACACTAACTTTCAGTCTTAGAATCTATCTACACCACAAAAAAAAATGTATCTGGCTGCATGTGGAACGTCGAGAATTTTTTTTTGGATGATTTAATGTCGTTACATTTTTCGCACGATCGTTAGTCTCCGGCCCTCCCACAGGGTGGGCCGAAGTAATATTCACGTTTATCTTCTACGAGGAATCTTTGTGAGCTTAAACAGTCATGGCGAAGGAACACTCATTTCACTCAATAAATAATCTTTAGGTAGCTGCTTAAATAATAAAAATTGATCGCCTTACAATGTGGTCATCCCTTATTATCATTATAATAATTATTATCATCATTAAAGCAGTAAAACTAATACCAAAAACAACTGAGCTAATGCTTTATTTTTCTTTTCTTTCTATTTACAGAAGTACGGCAAACCAGTAGGCATTGAGAAATCGGTGCGGTTCACCCTTCAGGATGGCCAGCTCGGTTCCAACATCTGTACGGAGGAAGACGACAACCAGCGATCTATCAACATCAAGAGGGCCATCATCTCCCTGCTCCAGAATGCTCACAAGCAGAACGCGGAGGTGAGTGGGTGATAATAATAATAATAATAATTTATTTCAATTAAATTCAATTCAATTGTTTTTTCGGAAATCACACAGTATTACACTTAATAATTACATAAAAAATACAGCCTAATAAAATAATAAAACCAATTGCGAATTTCAATAGAATTACAGAAATTACTTTAATAACTAATTAATAATTAACTAAAAGAGACCTGTGTTTAGGGAGTGTGTGTGTGAGTGTATTGAGTGCACGAATGTGGGGTGTGAGTGCGAGAGTTAAGAGTGAGGTTTGGGTATCCAGAATTTCCAACAAATTGTGCAAAACTTCTTGTCTAAATATTTTGTTTATTTTGTAAACTGATATAAAATATTAATATTCATTGTCATACAAGTATAATAATAGTAATCATATTCAATAGAGTAGTTAAAAGGAATAGTCAGTTAAATGTATTGGTCAGGATTTGGTATACATAGTATTTATAAGTGATTATGAAATTAATAAAAATGTCAATACTATTTAAATGGATATTAAAGCTCACAGAAGCGTGTGAGTACTCCATTTCTGAATGCAATCCGATTTCATCAATAGTACATGATACAGCGCAGTAAAAAGGGCAATAGGGGTTCGGCAGATACAAAAAGATAATATTGATGGAGGATGCATCAGTTAAAAAACTAATATTCAGTACACCCTATTGCAGTGATTAGATGTACATATGTAGTGGATGCTAGAAGAGATACAAAATATGAATTATAATATCAGGTATATATAGGAAATTGTTTTTTTAATAAATATTTTTGGCCCGTCCATAGTATTACGTAGGACAGGCCATATAGTCTTAACTAATGCATGCTTGCGTTTGTGCATTGGTTTGTCCGTATGTCTGAAGACTTCCCGTGGATTGACCTTCACCGAATTTGGTATGCAGCCTCTGGGTGACCTTAAGCACCACCAGGTGGCAGCAAATTTGATCCGAGTTCTGCAGGTCCTACTGCAGGTGCTTCCTGCTTCCTGCTTCAGGTGCTTCTTGGTTGGATCTAACCAATAGGTATTTCAAGAATAGGGTATATGGGTGTTTTTGGAATTGTGGTGACGAGTGAAACTTGTTGGAATAGGTTTTAAGCCATTTGGGTGCTGATGCAGGTGTATCCTGATTTGCTAGGCCTGGAGGAGGATCTGACCAACAGGTAGAGCAAGCATAGCGTATATGGGTATATATGGACTCGTGGTGATGAAAGAAACATGTTGGAATAGGTTTTAAGCCATTTGGGTGCTGCTACAGGTGTATCCCGGTTTACTTGGCCTGGAGGAGGATCTGACCAATAAGTAGAGCAAGCATAGTATATTTCAAATCGTGGGGACGAGAGAAAATTATTGGAATAGATTTTAAGTAGTAATGCAATGAATATTCGTATTTGCCGAATAGTAGACCCTTACCGAATATTCGTATTCAGCGAATAAACAATCACGAATATTAAAAGAATGATTTTTATCTAAAGCTTCCAAATTTATCGTCGTCTGCTGATCATTGGCCTTCTGGCAAGACGATATATATATCCCAAGGCTGAAAAAAGTCACCCAAATGTTTTACATTGAAACCGTGTATATTCGCCTCGGAAAGTTTTTTCAATGACTGAGAATATCCAGATTGAAAAAAGAAATCGTCCGTCACCAGCGAATCTACAGATGTTGTGTTTTCTCAACAAAAATTGCCAGTAGTGAATTTTAATTACTAAAACAATAAAATAAATAGAAAAAGAATAAATAAATGAGTTTTTTTATTAACATGCCGAATTATTCATATTCGTATTTGTATCTGATGAATAGTAGGTTTGATAATCGTATTCTTGAAATTACTATTCGTTGCATCACTAGTTTTAAGCCATTTTGGATAAGCCAGCGATTACCAATCATGGGACGATCCAAAGTTGCCGATGTATATCGCTACTTTTCCTGTTATTTAAATTTGGAACTGAACGTTGTTAAGAACTTGTTTCTGATATCTCTAATTAATTCATTCCACATAGATGCAGCTGCCTAGGCAAAACTGGCAATAGGAAAAAAAAAAAAAAACAATTGGCTGTATAGGCAAATAAACAATAATTGAAAAGTGTTGTTAGTTCCATAACTAGTTATGAGTCTTAGTTTAGTCCAGAATTTTCTTCCATTCCGCATAATGCAATAAGTTATTTATCTATTTGTTTTATTTTACAGAACAACTTATAGATTAATCCAATTCGTTCTCTTGTTTACATTTACTACAATTCAATAAAAAATAAAGACTAATGTCTCATTATGATAGTTAAAAAAAAAACTACACGATGAGACTACAAGCGCTAAAATTAGAGTATTCTCAAGCCATATTGCTTGATGTTCAGAATATTCTCTTAAAAAAACATTAAAAATTACTATATCCAAAAAAAATCACTGGCCGTCGCACATAAGAATTTCGTTGTATTTTCCTCTTAAATATATTTAAGGAACTTGACTGAAATTCTACTTCCAGGTGATTCCATACAAACACTGAATAGGGATAATAATTGAAGTTACCCCTAACACTAATAGCCTTTTATTTAGGAATTATAGCTAAATAGTTTCGAGCTCACGTTGCATATGCATGATGACCAAGAAACCGGTTCATGAATGCATACAAATAACTCGGCTGTTGAAAATTTACAACTTTGAGAATTTGGATAGCTGGATGAAGTTGCCTCCGGTGTCTCATATTCAGCCCTGGCAAGTGAAACGTGACAAAATATGGAATTTAAATTTTTTTAAATATTTTTCTAGGTTGATGTTTTCGGCGTTTGCCCCACCGATATCACTATCACCAAGGAGAATGGCGGAGCTACCATCCACAAATATAGGGACCTGAACTCCTGCGCACACCGCGAACAAGGAAAGCACGATCTTCTCACCGCCATTTACAACCCGCATGCGGTAAGTGAACCTTGCGTCGAACAAATTTACCGCGTCAAGTTTTTAGCAACCCGACGTTTCGGCAATGTCACAACTGCCGTTGTTCAGTGTAGATTGCCTGGACAACGGCGGTTGAAAACTTCATGTGGTAAATTTGATTAATCTTATTTATACTATATTCAGATGCAGTAAAAAAGTACTTTCTTGCAACCTTTTTCAAGTACTGGTTCAAGTCAGACAGTTCAACTAACATAAAAGCGAGACGGACCATCAGTTCTTGTCCGAAACGATGCGGACTCTACCAGTAACAATGTTGTCTTTATAATATTATATTTTCTTCTTCTAGCAAATCAAATCAACGCATCTTCTCCAATCGACCCTGAATGTGGAATCCAAACTGAAGGGCGGAGTGATCGAAAGGACTATCGCCACAGAGGAGTACCTCTTCAGGCCCTTCTCTGTTGGACAGAACGGAGCCCGCTCCAAGGTGGTGACCAAGCTGACCCTCACCAACCAGGCCAAAGGAAACGAAGCTGGTGAGCATGATCATGCTTTGATGAATTGATGATAATGAGGGGGGGGGGGTAGTCGTTCGACCATCTGCACTTAGTCCTTCATTAACGACCGTTGTAGCTCACCCCTATAATAGTCAGTACTCCCAACCTACAGATCCTCAAATCAGTCTGCCCAAGAGACCAGTTGCAGAGCCCATTACTGTTGGAAGCCATACACCTCATGTATCTACCTCATGATAGCCACGCGCATAGCCCCTGCATGTGGGGTCTTCCACTATTCCAAGAGTGTGAAAGTGTTTGTCGAGCCGGCAGTGCCCTTTTAGCAATCCCACCGTTTTCTGTAAGTTATTCCTGGAAAGTCTCATACAGTATCTAGTCAGATTAAGGGTGCGTTTGCTAAGAACACGCCATGCTTGCCTTAGGTTTATTTCCCTCCACCTCTCATTAACGCAATCTCTGGTTCTGTCTCGCAGTGCGCTCTTCGTGTATCCCTCTGACAATGGTATGGTCGGCTTCGGCCTTATTAAGGTTTTTTTTATTTTGCTGTGTGGGGTTGTTTTAAGGTTTACTGGGCCTTGTATCACTGCGACCATTTCTGGTCTATTGTGATTGCCACCTACATACATATAGTTACATGCTAAGATTTGCATCGTTTAAGAACCGCCGTAATCTTTTAGCGCTGGATTGTTTTACCTCTTCAGCTTGGAGGTAGTAACCACCCAGTGGGTGTTTCTTTTAGTCACCTGTGAGCCACATTCGCACATGACGTGCATGGGAGTTTGGCAGAATAAACACACTCTAGTATCCTGGAGCTTTAGGTTGAATATATGTCTGTTCAGGCCACAATGCCCTGTGAGCGTCCTCACCAGCATTCGTAAATTGTTCCTATTTAGCGCTAAAGCCTCGTGGGCAGGCTTACGTTTGTATGCCTTGATTAGCGGTAGCTTATGGCTTCAAAGGGGGAGTGAATGGGTGGTAAGGTGAACACTCACATGGGGTAAGATAGCTGTCCTAAACCTACCACAGCCAGTCATTAGTCCGGAGTCCACCGCTCACCCCCCAGGAGTATAACAATAGTATTATGATGGGCCCGACCTTTGTCATTGAATTCCATGGCAGCTCCATCTGTACTTACTTAGAATGATTCAAGCCTGGCGTGTTGTTTCAGTGGTTGCAGGATTGTTCTGAACATACGTTTTTGAGCATTTGGTTTGCCAGGATTTTTGATATGCCAAAGCATGGGGGATTAGCCAATACCTGTCATGCGAGTATGTCCGCCTCAACATGTTCACCATGATAATGACAACAATTTATTAAGACACTGAAACAACACGCTAGGTGAGCGTATACCTTACCACCCATTCACTCCCGCTTCCTCTGTTTTATTATAAATTATTGAGTGTATTATTCACAGGAAGAGTTTTAGGGCATGAGACATTTAAATGTACGGTATTTGCTGCATCTTTTGCAACTTTATCGGTATCGTCACAAAAGTTGACTTCAACTAGTCAGCGGGAAATCTTTTTAATTTTAATAAATTATTTTTGTTTACAGCTAAACCCAACGTGGTGAAGTCCATCATCTTTGAGAACCCTCATCCGGTGACCACCGAGCATAGTAACGTCGCCAATGTCCTGCTCTCCCTGAAAAGTGCCGCTCAGTCCCTGGACTCCAACGCTGGAGAGAAGTCTGCCTCCATTTTCGCCGGACTCGTCAAGGTTAAAACTTTAGTTTATAACTTTGTATAATAATCTTCAGAGACGAGGGCCGAATAATCACTTCATTTTACATTAAAAAAAACAACTACCATACAGCACACTGATGTGCTGATGATATTGATAACGTTGCACCAGTCCCTTCGTTTGTCTTTGATCCATCGGTCTAAATAGTTATTTTATTGGATGCCTCTGTAATATTTTTATTTCTTGTGTGGGGCTGTTTCAACGTTTACTGAGCCTGCGACCATTTCTGGTCTATTGTGATCACCATCTACGATAGTTCCATGCTAAGCTTTGCATCATTTAAGAACCGCTCTTGGCTCTGGATTGTTTTACCGCTTCAGGTAGTAGTTACCCAGTTGGGTGTTTCTTTTACGCATTAGTGGGCCACGTTAGTCGACATTTAGTCTGCGGTTAAGCAGAATCTGCATGCTGTAGTGTCCTGGAGCTTGAGATTGGACATGTGTCTGTTCAGGCCACAATACCCCATAAGCGCCCTCAGCGCTTCCTATTTGGTGGTTAGCTTCGTAAGGTTTGATTAGCCTTAAGCTTCTCTTAGCGCTTTAGAGTGATTTAAGCCTGGCGTGTTGTTCCAGTGATGAAAGGATTGTTCTAAACCTAGGTTTCTGAATATTAGGTTTTCCAGGCTTTTTGGTACCCCACAGTATAACGTTCTTTTGCTCCCGCCTTAGCACGTTCGTCGGCTTTTTGATTGCCTTCGAACCCTCCATGACTGGGACCCCATCTCAGAACTACCCTGTTCTTTTCGCACAGGGAGTTCAAAAGTGCCACACAGTTTTGCAACAGCTTTGAGCTTATAGTGTCCGGAGCTAGTGCTAAAAGAGTTGCCTGGCTATCCGAGTTTATATAAATTTGATGGCTGGCATAGTTCTTTTGGAGGTTGATATCCGCACATTCAATAATGGTGTATACCTCCGCTTGGAAAATGGAGGCGTATTTTCCCAAATTTGTATATCTTTCGAAGTTTGTGCGTCCACCATAGTAGAGTTCCCAGAGTAGAGGTGATAGTTTGTCTGATATATTATCCGCACTGTTCTGTTTCTTATCATATTTCTCTGTCATCACTGTTTTAGATACCTTGTCAAAGGTTCCTTCTATATCAGTGACTTATCTATGAGTTTAATTAAATTAAAATACCACATAGAAGTAGTATAATTTTGTGTTTTCTTTTGCATAGGTTCTTCGTGTTACCAATAAAGCCGATATTCTCAACATCTACAGTCAGATCAAATCTGGAGCTGCAGTCAAGGACAACAACCTTGCAAGGTAAAAAAATACACTTTCTGTCTTCATTTACTGCAAAGACTTCAAGTTGCCTGTAATACATTTTGTTTCGCTCTGTTTTGTTTTCCTCCTCGATAGATAACAAAGTCTAGTTCCAAGGAAGCTTCTCTTACTGTTCAGCGACTATGTAAAATCAACTGGGAGGAGCTTAACATACACTATCTTTACTTGCTTTTAAAAAATCCTTGAAGAAAGCTCTTTTAAATGTAACAAAAAATAATACTTATTAAAAGGTTTAATGCTCTTTACCTGACTAATTGATGCATTATTATTACCCTCTTCTTTCTTTAATTATCTATTTATTTGTGTGTTATCTAATTATTTTTATACTAATGTTTCCTTTTTTCCACCTTTCACCGATGTGGTGACTCCTTAATATCAGGCTTCTGTCTGAGAGTTCACTTTATTTGCAGTATTTGCGTTGAGGTCATGCACCCTTAGTTTTCATATTGACTAATGAAGTTTTTATAATGATTGTTAGGTTAATATAGATGAAATGAAAATATGCGATTTCGTTTCATCTATTTTCGAAACGAAATGAAATCGCATATTTTCGTTTCATCTATTTTTCTGTAATTTCTGTTTTATCTATTAACTGCAAATAACACTTATAATTATTTTTGTACTTAAATAAAAAGCTTGACTATTTAGGCTATTATATTACTATGACTATTAAAAACAGTGATGTTTTAAGTTTTCTCTGTCGTATCTCAATGTGCAATATATGCTATGGCTTCGAAGGAGGAGTGAATGGGGTGGTAAGGTGCATGCTCACATGTGGCAAGACAGCTGTCCAAAACCTACCACAGCCGGTCGTTAG
>JAOPUG010000168.1:7415080-7441002 GCA_027564375.1 Micropterix facetella
CCAGCCGGGAATCGAACCCGGAACCTTATGATGTAAGATCAGGCGACCTAACCACTGTGCCACCGGGCCGTGTTATTGTGTGAATTTCTAAAATTTCTAAATTTGCAATCAGTGAATTTAGAATATAAGACTATAATCAGTGTTTTATGTAGTTTGCAAGAATGTTAGTTCTTCCCGTGAGAAGGCTTCCTTTAGATGGTGCTTGAGTATTAGCTTCCAGATCCGCCACATCATAACCCTTCAAGCGCCTGATGTTTTCACCTACATCGGTGAGGTTGAAGGCGAGTGCATTGATATGTTCTTCTAGTCTTTCTATATGAGGCGTCTATCCAAGTACATGATCAGATATTTAACATGTCTTTTTTGGAGTAGAATGTTGTCTTCCAGTCTGACTGCTGGACAATTACCTCTCCACAGAGCAAACGTGATGTGGTTGGATTTGGATGCACTGGCCTGAATTCTCCATCGAGTCAACCATGAATGAATCTGATTCAGTTCCAATTGAAGGATGAGAGGTTGCTACTACTGGATATAATAGCCCTATCATTGGCAAATGGTGCTATCGTAGCACCTTCAGTTAGGGGCAGATGTGATGTGAATATGGTATAAAGATTAGGTCCCAGTACTGATCTTTGAGGTACTTCTGTCCTTATATGGTAAAAGCTTGACCTGACTTCTTGTTGGCTGACTCAGAAGGTCCGGTCCTAGAGGTACGAATTCAAGATACTATAAAACGTATGAGGCAGCCATTTCTTTATGTAATAAATTAAACCTATATGCAAGATTCAGTGAATGCCTGTGCTTTGTCCAGGAATACTGCCGAGCAGTATTGCTTTTTGGCTCGTCCATAGTATTACGTAGTTTGTTTGATAGTTTGTCCGTACGAAGACTTCCCCTAACCCGATCTTAACCAAATTGAGTATGCAGCCTCCCTGGGTGACCCTAAGTACCACCAGGTGGTAGCAAATTTGACTGAGTCCCGCAGGTTCTGGTGCAGGTGTATCCTGATTTACTTGGTCTGGAGGAGGATCTGACCTATAGATAGAGCAAGCATAGCATATATGGGTATTTTTGGAATCGTGGTGATGGGACAGATTTCTTGGAATAGCTTTTAAGCCATTTTAGATTAGTCAGGAGTTACCAATCACGGGACAGGCCAAAGTTGCCGATGTATATCGCTACTTTACCTGTTATTTCTCCAAGGATTGTCTAATTTCCTTGTACATTCTATGTTCTGATTCGATTATAGAATGATGAAGAATATAATAATGTTATTGGGCCTCCAGGATCGATTTCAAGTGTTTTAAGAGCGACTTTTTTCCACATAATTTTGACTGTGAAATAAATATAAAATATAATTTTGCAAAATAAATTCTTTCTGTAGCAAGTATATATTTTCTTGCAGGGCAAGGTTAATGAAAATGGCGTGGAATTCCTGTCCAAACGCGACATTATCGATGAGGACAAATCCAACTGGCAGAACTCTCTGGAGGTCAAACCTGGCGGTCGCTACGAGCTCAACGGAGTCGTCACCCACAGAGTCAAGACTAACGATGTCAATGTAGGAGTCGTTGGGCATATGAAAGTTGCAGGACGCGACGATGACTACAAGTTAGTATTTTTTAAAAAAAATGTTATTCATGTATTTATTGTTACTTGCATTTTTAGAAAGCCTTTGATTGAATTCTCACTGAATCGTCTGCTGTTAAAACTAGAATGTTTTAGTATATCCTGGAGACTGCTCAACTGGATTAAATAATTTCTGAAGAGAAGACAATGTTAAGTAAAAGTTGGGTCTTCTTTATTCGATTTATAGACGGTAGAAAGTGGACTGGTTCAGGGATCGGTTCTTGGATCATAGTAATTTATTTAATTTATACTCGTGGCTTTTGGAATATTTGATTGCCATGGAATAGTTAATTCTACAATAAAGGCCATCTTCCCAGATAGGGAGTAAAGAGTTATATCTGGATGGAGGGCTATGCATCCAAGACTTTTAGGAAAATGATACTGCTTAGAGACCGAATCGACCTTTAGAATCCAATCTGAAGCTTTCTCGATTATTGAGAAAGGTTTTGTAGTGGACTGTTTTTTGCCTTTAGAGCCATCTCACACAAACTGCATTAATGGTTTGGAGGGTACTGTAAAAACCTTGTTGGCACAAGTCACTGAGATGCTAATTACCTTGCGAATAATCGCAAGGACTTTGTCATGGCGGTAAGAATACCGCCCTTAATCTAAGGCTGCCTTGCAGTCAGAAAAAATATGTTTAGCTGTGCAAGGGGTATTGCTACAAAGAGGATATGAACTATCCTCTGAATAGCTTTACCGAGTGAGGTTACTGGGTTCGGGAAGTCTATGCTGAAAGACATTTAAATAAAATTTCAGCATATCTGGTGTCCAGTCATACAACATTGCCTTCCACTGCATTGGAGGAGGAAAGTCCCCAACTGTAGTCCAGTAATTCTGGAATTGAAGGCACTATTAAAAATAATAAGCAACACACGCGCTTTTACGCCCAACAGATGACGCTGTCAAAACATGTTTTTTTACTATCACCAATGTGACATTATTGTGTAAAAAATTTCAGAGATTTTGGACGACCAAACATTTACATTTTTGTTTATATAGATTTTCCATTCTGCTTATATATTGATAAAGTTCTGAGTAGTACTAGTGAGACTTTTTACATTTTCCATTGATGAAGCGAAAAGTCCGTTTCCTAAAGTTTTTCCTTTTTTGCCACACCTCATAAGTTAGTCCAAGTCGTTCTAGTGCTCTAAAATTATCTTTTATTTCTAGGGTTGATGTTGGTTACATATCCAACCCCAACACATACTCTTCTCACGCAAAATTCACTGTTGGACCCGCTGATTACGTCGACTACATCTTCAAATTGAACAAGGGAGAAACCCCGAATGGAAGCCTGAAGCTGCTCGTCAAGAACATCGTCAACACCCAAGGCCAGTTCAAGGGAAGCAAAGCTGATGGCAAAAGCAATGCCGTTCTCATCATCGATCTCCTGAGGGTGAGTAAATTCCCTTCCCTTTTAAATAATACGTTGCTTTGTTCTCTGTTTTCTGTTGATTGGAGGTGTCTATGCAATGGACGTACCCATCACCCCAGGAAGTTATAACGATAATGATCATCCTTTCTCCCGCGGGATGAGACGCAAAGACTTGCGGACAAAGACAATCCACAAATCCAACTAAACCACATAGCCCGTAAGAGTCCAATGCCTTACAGTAAGGCACTCAGAATCTCACCAGATCCTCACTTCCTTACTACTAGCTTTAGACGTATTTCTCCATCCTCCAGTCAGGTCCAGCGACCTCGACCTCAAGCAACTGCATTACCTTTTTTTTACTTAAAAATGTCCAGATGGAAAACATCTCTCCCGTCGAAAAATCTGATTGCCAGTCGACTACAAAAACTAACTCCCTATATCAAATTTTACTAGTAAACTGACATGTATTTATTGTTTCTTTTTTATTCTTATAACACATACAAAATCTTTAATTTTATACATTTCAAATCTGAAACAGTCCGAAACGCCTAACACCTTCATGCATCAACTATTTTTATAAAATCCCACTTATATAAGAAAAATGATGTTTTAAACTATTTTTATTAGATTCTATTAAATGCGTATGTATGTTCAATGTGATTTTCTTTATGCTTTTTTAATATTGGCACTCTGATTTTGACTTGGCCACATTGGTAGCAGTAGCTGTCAGAATACATTATACATCAAAGTACATAGGATTGGCGCTGCTAGTTAATCATCAGGATGTTGAGGCGAAATTGGCAAAAAGATTAAGAACTGCATTACAGTCTAATTCTAGTATTATAAATCTTCATCTTAATTTTGTGGGGCCGGAGCTTTGATTCGAGTGGCTCGCGTAGAGAACATGTAGATTTCCAGGCTTGTGCTAACCTCAAGTTCCTTTGTTAAGGCAGAGCACAGACGCTTTCGGGGACAGATGAAAAGTGAAGCTGGATCTTAAAACAGATGAGCTAAAAGCCAGACCAGCTGTAGCTATAAATATAATTACTGTGACAGTGTCATGACGTGCCTCGTATTCTTCACATCAAGATTGGTTAGGTCAGTCCCTTGGCGGGCGCACGAGAGAGTGGAACAGCAAAACGCCCCTAACTGAAACATGAAACACTGTGGAGTATCCGAAACGAGTATATCATCATCATATTCATATTTATGTATATTTTTTAGGCTCAACGTAAACTGAAGATCGAGGGCAACTTCCTCTGCCACGAGACACATCACAATGCCAACCTCGATATTTTCCTTGATTTCGAAAAAAACCAAAACAACAAGATCCAACTCAAAACTGTCACCGATGCCAAGGACGCCAAAAACTTTGATTCTAAGTAAGTGTCATTTCTTCTTGTGATCTGTTAATGGGTACCTACTACTAGGTATAGACCTCCTTTCTACTATGAAATGCAGAAATTACAGTTTTACATATTGTTTCTAGGAATAAAATAATTATTTTTCTGTTGAAACCAAGATCATTAAAGAGGTGAAACGGATTTGTCTAGGAGGCCACGAGCGCCAACTTCCACCACGCGAAATTATCTTGCCATATATGAGCGTTTACCTTACCACCCATTCGCTCCCCCTTCAAAGTCAAAAATTTGAGATGCGGAAATCACTGTTTCAAATATTTTTTTCTTGGAATGACTTGATTATTTCCCTAGATAGACGAAAAAGAGATGAAACAGAGATTTGGCTGGCAAGCCAATTTCTACAGCGGTGAATATTTGAAGCCATTCCGGGTGACAACATTTGCAAGATCCTTATATTCATTTAGTTTGTACTCGTCTTCGGAGATATTTGACCTCATGGAACAGTTAGTTCTATAGGGATAGGGTGTAAAGAGTTATATCTGGACGAAGGACTGTGCATCTGAGACTTTCAGGAATTGATAATGCTTGAAGACCAAATCGATCTCCAGAATCCAATCTGCGGCTTTCTCGTTTATTTATAAAGGGAGTGGAATATTTTTTGCATTTAGAACCATCCCGCACAAACCGTTTTTGGGGATTTGGAGGGTACTGTCAGACCCTAGTTGGCACAAGCCACCGAGAGTTTAATCACCTCGCCAAGGACTTTGTTATGGCAGCAGGCGTACTGGCCTTGATATAAGATCAATTTGCAGCTACCTGAAATATGTCTAGCTGTGCAAGGGTTATTGCTTTACAAATTCCATTATAAAATTACTGTGATCACAAAATAAACATTCAATTTTGGTTACAGGAACACCATCATCGTTGGTGACAAGAAGACCGATGTGCATTTGAAATCTGCTATTTCCGGATACTGGCTCACTGACAGCAGCATTTCTCAACTTGCTGAGATCGTTTTGTCTAGCGGAAGAGTCTTAACCTTTAAATTTGACAGGCAGTGGGATGCTAAAGACAAAGAGGTTGGTTATTACACATGGTTTAATTTTTTATTTACTTATTTATGAAAAGATATAGCTCTACAAAAAATATTATAATTATATATTACTTGCCGATAGCATGTTTTCATCAATAGTTCAATTGAATTAAGTCTCCAATACACACAGTGCTTACAGTAGGGACTGAGAGAAGGAAAAGGAAGGAATATGTGAAGTGTCGATATTGCATATACTTTTATTTTATATATTATATGCAGTACAAAACAAAAGAAAAATATAATACTTTAGGTCATTTTATTTTTTTTAAATGTAGAATTCAAAAGACATTTCTTTTAAATAATCTTATAATAAATAAAAAGAAAAAAGTCATAGAAAACCCAAATACAATCAAGATTTCTAACCGTATAACAAAATGTATTAATTACTCGTAAATAAATTTAAATAAGTCAATAATAAAATAAAATCAAATAGTCTGTGATCTAAAATATTAATATCCAATCAGACTATATAGTTACGCCTGATATGACTTATCCCTTAACGCGTAACGCTGTAGACGCTGTGTAGTGGTATATCTTATTTTCGTTGCTAGGGGAAACCAAATATAAGCATTGTTTTACACGTTGAAAATGGATTATTTTGTGTAGTTGTAATATAACTGGAAATTCCGAGAAGGAAAAGATTGAAATAATAAAGTTAAAGAATATTGACTGAACATAAATATTTGGTGATAAATTTACTATCAACGCTATACTATCGATTGAGTATGGACATTGCAAAAAGAAAATTAATATAGACCATATTATTGACAAATTGGCCTGAGAAAAAGCCAGAAAAGTATACTTTTAAGAGATTTTATAATGCTTACATGCACGAATTCATATTGTATTGTTTCCCTTCGTATAGTAAGTAAATAAGAATTAATTTTATCCTAAAAATTGCACTTTCAAAGTTATTGTGTTGTTTCTTTTCCTGGAAAATGTCTTAGGGTACGCAAAATTCAAATCTTGCCAGGGGCGTTCTAACTCTAGCTACGACCCTGGCCAAAGTCATTGCAACTCATCTCAAATTTACAAAATAATAGAAATAAATTAATCACATGAAATATCACCACATAATTACCACATTAGTTATAAATCATTCCGCATCAAGTAATCCTTTTATTTCTCTTACAGCACCAGAATGGCAACATGCTCGTTCTCGCTTCCGATGCGAAAGAAAAGGGTGGAGCGACCAGCAAATTCCAGTTCACCGGCAAAGTCACAGACTACAACACCAAGGAGAAGACCTTCACCCGTGACGCTCACATCATACTTTCCCTCGTCAACGGCAAGAATATGGACATTGCCTGCCACATGCAGCACATACCTAAGGGAGAATGGAAATCTTTCGAACAGAAGGTATGACGAATTGTAACCTTCTTCTTAATTATCACACTAACCTCATACAAATCGGTATGGAAGAAACGGCAATTATATAGGTAACGATATAGTATAAATAAAAAAATAATCAATTACTTCCTCATTCTAGATGGACATCACTGGAAACATTATCCCGAAACCTGTATCCTTCGTTTACTCCGTCGACTATAAGCACGATGAAGAAGCTGGAGCTGATGGCAAATACAGACTGAAGACCACATACGGGTCTGACATCGGAATCGATGGAAACGGAAAGCTAATCGCAAAGAAACTGCAAGATGGAGGCAGAAGGTGGGTTGTTTTTCCTTTTCTTATTGCTTGTTAGAGCAATCCTTACTCTATAGAAGGCAGCACGAATGATTAATTAAAATGAACTCCCAATTGCTACTCGATAGATCGGACTACCCGCCAATTGCTGTCATTTATTTTTTAAGGTTAACATTGTTTCCATACTTACTTTTCTATAATAATCGAAATTTACAAAATGATATCATTTAACCTGGCAGGGGGAAAACCCAAGGGTTTGCCAAACTTCGGCCTATATGATTATTTTCTTGTATGTATGACATGACTTGTCTAAACAGATGGATTGATCCCAGGCGACATATACCTCATTTTATGCGTCTCATCATGATCACCATGACAACTTTTCTGTTTGCTATTTCCTCCTTTTATTCCATTTTAAGTTCTAAAATTGCTAAATAACTTTGACGCCGAGTCGAATACTAATTCGACCGAGGCCAGGTGGTTCCTTCGTGGGCCGATAGAGGGTACTGGCCATCGTCGTTTAATTAAATAAATGGGCTCTGCGCATTGACCATAACTAGCTTGGCGAAGGAAGTTATCAAGCATAGTAACATCCACACATCCAGATAGCCGGACATTATTTTTTTTTTTGGTTTAGATGGGCTCTAGGATATGTGAAACGTCGAGAAAAGTCATTTTGGATGTTTTAATTTGATGTCCTAGAGTCCATCTAAACTATAAAAAAAATGTATGTCTGTCTGCATATGGAAACTCGAGAAAAGTATTTTTGTATTATTTAATGTTGTTACATTGTTGTGCAAGCGAGATATCGCTTTACCGGCGACAGAGACAGCAACAGGCATTCTAAGGGGAAAACCCACTAAGCGGAAATAGGACTAACAACTAAGCCTACTAGGAAATGTTTATATATTTTATATGTGTGCATGTAATGTGCAGTCAACAGAATTGAAATGCAATTCCGTTAATTTTATCCCAACGGAAAATGGTGACCCAGCCAGGAATCGAACTCAGAACCTTACAATGTAAGATCAGGGACCTAAGTAGTTACTATGCCACTGGGCCATTAGCTGTACTCTGTCCTTTACACATCTTTTGTGCCTCCATTTGTTTACAGTTCATTACCCAGTTTCTTGCATAAGACTCTCTCTATGTCCTTGAATGTTATTCCTGGGTCTTCTCGCACCGGTATTTTAGTAGTCTACACATTTTCTGCAATGACTGCCGTTGGCGGGCATCCACTTCTGTCGTCATCTTCAAATTCAATTGTTAACCGTCTAAAAATCGTTGCCTGAGAAGTTCGAAGATTAACATGTCAGATAAACTGAATTTAAAGTCATAGTATCATAGCAGACGAACAGGTGAGAAGTGATGACGGAATAATTACCAAAAATTGTATTGCTTTTTTAATCATTGTAAATGGCCTTTTATATTCGATATTTATATAAATTATCTAAACATAGGATATAGCATTCCATTTATGAATTTCGAGCACTTCAAAATTGATATAGTGACATTTGCATTACGATTGATAAAATATATATTTTTAATAAAAAATTGTTGATCCTAATTTTCTTATATAGAACGGCAACTTCATAGGTAAGGATGTAATATTTTATTTTATTTTCAACAGATACGACAGTGATGTCCATGTCAATGTCCTTTTACCATTCGAGAAAGCACATGACATCAAACTGACACTTACCGAAGGACTCACTGTTCCCAAAGAAATGAGCGGAACCTGGGAGGTAATTAATGATTTTTTTTTAAATCCCAGATTACAAACTGTATCACACCTTTGAATATTGTGCTAGATTTAAATATATTCCAGAATCACTTTTGTAAATTTTTCCATTCCATAGTTATGACTGATTCTTTGGTCGCGCAGAGTGAATTTCGAGACCCCTATCTGACCTCTCCTCTATACTGAATGATGTAAACACACAAACATGAAAGTTGAATACACTTAGCGAAGGACTATGGTCTATTTTTAGGATATACAAATCCACTTCGCGCCACAGCCTTTGGATCACGAGATATATTAAAATGTTGGGAGACAACAAAGCGTTTCATCACTAACTCTAGTGGGACCTTAGTATGGGAGCCTTTCTAAAGATGGTTTGACTTCAAAAATATTTACGGGTTAATTGCATATGAGTGGGACTGAAAATGTCAACCAATGTTGCCAATCATTATTTTTGTTTTTCACTGTATAGCTCTTCATACATTTTAATCGCTTAGTATATACGTCGGTAACACCAACAAACCCAACCGCGCATGCAGTGCAGCGGCGAATCTACGAACGCGTTTACGAACGCAGCATATAAAACAATATATTTATCTCTTTCAAGCACCCACTCACATCATATTATTTAAGAAAGAGAATGATACCAAATTAGTTTCCTATTAAATGTGTCATAAAGAAAAGAAATACTAAAAATTTTTACACGATTGCCATTGTTATGATAGTCTGCATTTAATTTCATCTTGTTTTTTACGATACGACCAAAGATAATGAAATTTTGCTTTACTAAAGAAAACACTCACACTTCTTATTATATAGGTGTTATCCTTCTCACTCTGAATTATATTAGTGGCTCCTTTACCAACATAAAAAGATATGAGAAGGTATGGTATACTAGGGATTTTTCTCCGTAAGTTGCACATAACCATTTAGTACCAAGACTTTGATACTTTTTTCCTAATCTTTTAAATTCTGTAGTTCTTAGGAAGTAACTTTTCAGCGTGTCCTAAATTGATATGAAATTCAACAACAAGAAATCCAGCCAATTGCCCAACACTATAAGTGCGAGAAATTTTGTATTATATTTGAAAAAGGACAGAGGATTGTTCGGTGAGGGGATGTTATCTCTTTCCCTCGCAACTCCCATTATCGGGAGTTGCATATCAGTAATTCGACAGCATCCTATTGTTTGTTAGTGCTCACACAATTTCTAGTTGAAAGCGCATATTATAATCTCTAATGTATTTTGTTTGTGTGTACTAATACATTCAACCGGCTCAAGCTTTTAAAACCGACCTGTAGATGATCGACGCTATTAACAGGTCAATGATCTCGATCTTCGACCCAGTTTAATTTCTTACTTAGTTTATTCCATCTTCTTTCATCAGGGTTCTTCGTCTCTTGGTCTGCAAGTGAACGCCGATACTTACAAATGGGATGGAAGCGCGAAGATCGACAAGTCCAGCAGTCTAATTGGCGTGAAGGTCTTGGTTCCTAAGCACGAGCCCATCACTATCGAGGCCTCTCACAATGATAAAATTGAAGGTGTGTAAATAAACAAATATCTTTTTGAAAAACGGCTTTGGGCTATTTTTCAAACGTCAATGGTCTAACTAAGTTGTACACTGATGATGTGAACTGACAGCTTTGTCGTTAATTAAAACCACTACAGAAGTACTGCATTTGTCTATATCGCAGTATCTGTACAGCATAACGGTTGCGAATCCAAGATGGCATAATTCAAGTATTTTCATTCAAATATACTCACTCTACTGTGCCCGAAGAAGATTCACTACAAAAATATAGCCCTATATTCTAATATTAAATTCTAAAGTTAAAACAAAGTTTTTATTTAAACTTTGTATGATTAAATCTCATAAAATAAACACTATCCAAGAAAACTTAATCTATACTAATATTATAAAGAGGTCATAATGGTTTATTTGTTTGTTTGTAGTAGGTGGTAATTTCTGGAACTACTGAACCGATTCTAAAAATGATTTTACTAATAGATAGTTACGCTATCCCTGAGTAATATAGGCTATATTTTATTTAGATAAATATAAGTTTTGAGTTCGAAATCTCAATATTTGTAAATCAATTCATAACAAAAAGCGCTACTGGATGCTTTATCGGCAAGCGCTGACCAAATCGTCGGATATATGTAAAAATAATGTACGACAAAAATATTAGCCATCAGTAGATCTAAAAAACTTAGCGGCTTCTATGTCTTCTATGTGAAGACATAGAAGTATGGTTAATTTAGAATGAAGCATAATCGACACAATCCAGTCTTGTTCAAGGAAAGATGGCCAAGTCCAAACAAATATGACTAAATCAAACATCGCTCAATCAATCACTTTTTCCAGAAGTAATCATAAGATCGATTTATCAAAACTTTGGACTTCACTTTTTCCAGTTTACCGACGGTTTGTGCGGGGTTGCCAATAACGGATTTTTAAAATGTTATGCTATGATTGTAAAGTCAGACTATAGTGACAGCAGTAGTTTGATAGGCAGCACTTGTTAATTTTTCAGGTGACGTTCGTGGCGGAAACTGCGAACTCAAGATTACATACAGCAATAATAAACAGCTGGGAATCGCTGTCAGTGGGGAAAGTAAGGGAGACGTTGAATATAAAGGAAAGATGCACGTTAAGCTCCCAGAAAACGACAAAGTCAATGACATCTTGATCGACGCTTCTCATAATGTAAGTTTTCATGTATAATAATCTTAAGATTCACCTAATCATCTCCTGAGATGTGAGTGAAGTCTACTGCTCTTGTACACAATTCGCGATACGATCCCTCATCTATAAGTTGCAAAACTATTTATAACCATGTGGAGAATAGCACCACTAGTGTTTAACTCGGATGAAATTTGTTTTCATAGAGAATTCATAGGAATTGTCGTCAATCATGGAAATGAAAGACTCATTTCAATGCAATTGCTGACTTTGAAAGACAAGGTTTCAGTCTTTCAAGGCTGATTTATTTAATAGCGGCAAGTGGAAGACATATTTGAAAAAATAATTTTCTAGGGTAAGAACAATAGTTCAGCCCCACTCACACAAGCAATTATGTCAGAAGTACACTTATAAAAACCGGTACTGGACAAGCGACGAAACAATTTTAATAACGCTATAACCAAAAATAATTGTTTATCTTTTGTATTTTCAGCACCATGTTCCAGACTTGCACAAGTCCTTGGTAAAAACCACTGTCGATGGAAAGCTGTATATCGTCGAAAACTCCGTCGGAGTAACCAAGAAGAATCCATTATTTGATTTGAAAATCACCAGGCCTGATAACACCGTATCCAGGTATGTTGGTAGATGCTACTATATATATGGTAGATGCTACTATCTACATCGTAGATGCTACTATTTACGTAGTAGATATTACCATCTACATGGTAGTGAAGGAGTTATTCAGGCTGTGTTGCCTATCATCATAGCGACCAGTGATATATCCTGCTTCTCAGTCCATCCAGTCTAACACAAAGACTTTTTATAAATCTTTCTCCTAGATAATGTTGCTGATGATGACATTTTGTAGAGTATGCGAGTTAATCAGCTCTCGTGACTTCAACTACCAGAGATCTATTACATTGGCTAGTAAAATAGTTAACAGCCCTATTTTTAACTCTTCATTTTTATTTGGCTTAATGGTTTGTGATCGATCCATTTCCTTTCCTGCCTTTCTTTTAATTATGTATTATTTTACTCCAACCTTTCATGATCTCAAAAATAATCTGATCACAGTTCATGTATCAACTGCGTGGAAAAGATTATACAAGCCCTACCCTCCGATCCAAGTTGTGTCATAGGCATGGTAGTAGATAGATTTTCGTTCTGGAGGCTGTCTGTCTAAAAAAGTTTATAGAGTACTCAAAATTATTTTAAGGAGATTTATTAGTTAAAATAATGAAAAATCGTTAGTTTGATATTATGAGGGAATAGCTCTGATATTATGAGGGGAGCCACACCCCTTGAACTGACACACACTAATCAACAGAGGTCATAACCACCCAAATTCAATAAAATGGACTATGTTTCGTACCTTTATTACCCTATTTGGGCGAAAATTGCCTGCGGCTCCATTACTTAATCACATAATTAGAAAGGCATGACCATTCCGACCCAGTCGATCGGTAACCAGCACTAAGATTTGGTTGCCGACCACTACTCTAGAATCTAGTCTATATATCGAACGAAGGCAGTTTAAAAATCAACAGCCCTACACCAATGCTTAGTATATAATGCTTTGACTAATTGGGCCGTTGCCCGATTTTTTAAAAACAAAACTAAGTTTATATCTGTATATTCTGGTCTTATTTGTTAATGTTAAGTTCGTTTCAACCTGTCACATTGGGAAGAGTAAATTTAATACATTTCCTTTTCTTAGAAATATGAACTAAATTGGTAACATTTCAGAAACTGCTCATCTATATGTATTTCTTTCATCTTCAGCGTTCACAGTTCAGCCAACATTGTGAGCGACAAGCACTTCACCGTTGAGTCCAACCTGGTCAACATTTACGGCGTAACCTCCGAAAGCAAATACGAAGTGAACGTGGTCTCGCCCGAGGAGTTCGTCGTGAAAGCCGATATCAACGCCAACAGACCCAACTGGAAGCAGATCCACTTCGAAGCTAGCACCAAGCCTGACGCCAAGGGCAAGATGATTGAAGTGTCCGTCACCGCAGAGGGAAAATCTTTGTTGAGCGGGAGGTGAGTTGCATTCTATAAACAGTAAAATAAAAGAAAGTAAAAGGATATAGCATTAATAATGTTGCTACCCCGCCTCATCAGATGTCGTCGTTTGCATGTTTTAATTATTTGACCTGAAAATAAATCACTTCTATAACCCTGGTTCAGGGAGTCTGAATTAGAGATGGGCCATGCCGGGTACAACCAGGTTACGAACCCTATTTCTCTACCTGGAAGAAATCCGCTTACTCGTCCAAAATTATACTGACTATTCCGGGTTCTTTTTTGTGTTGACACTCTGAAAACCAGATTAACTGAGGATATAACCATTGGTGGGTGAGACATCTGGTTTTGCATAATAGTTTTAGCAATTATTGTAATAATTATATAAGATATTATGGCTCTCATCAATAAGATACTATTATTGATGAGCGCTCATCGAGCCCTTTCATTGATTGTTAAGACCGTTGAACCATATGATACTTCTATTACATTTCAGGGGTTCATACCACTACAAGTGTATGGGAGCCCATTCGACTTGAGTTCCCTTAAATAATATCAATAATACTAAGAGCATTTTTTAATTTTTTTTATAGCACCAGTTACCTGAAGAAGCAGGAAGGCGGAAAGACCATCATTGAAGGTTCTGGAACTGTCACCTACAAGGATGAACAAAAAGCTGCCTCTTTCAAGTACATGAAAGAGCAGGTCAATGAAGCGACTGAACAAGGAGTCGAGGTATGCATAATATGCATAATAACTTACAGATTTGTCACTCCATCGTTTTCTTAATGATAATGATGATTAAGTTTAGGGTTGGTTACCAGTTGTCTGACATCCGAACTTGACCAGGCAGCTCATGACAGATTCTGTATACAGGATCTTGCATAAGTCTGCTAACCTCATGTTCGATGACTCCATTGCTGGGTGTATGTTATCTAGAGTTACTGAAATCAAAGATCTGAGAATTTTCTTCGATCCTCAGTATCCTCCCAGACTATCCGACTCCTCAGAGCCTTAACGGTTCCATGCGGCCTGGGCCTGATGGCCGCGTTTATGGATTCTTTCTGGGAGCCGCCTCGAAGAGGGACATAAAGGGACTTAACCTGGTGAAGCCAAAGTGCGGATCTGGGGGAAAACCTCATGCGAACCTGGGCGGTTGTTGCACTGGCCGGCTTGCTTGGCATGCTGCTTAATCTGGAAATAACCAGGGGAGTCTGGAAACATACATTTCTTGTGACAGCAGGGGTAGGCGTTGACCTAATGTCATCTACCCTTAGAAACGATGCATTGGCCGTGCGATTGCGGGTGAGTTTGATGGATAAAGGACGCCTCGGATCTGCGATAAATTCGTGTGACCGATTGCCACTTACATCAAGTAGAGACCGCTCAAGCGACCTCAAATTTATGACCGGATTAGAGGTTGAAGATATCCATCCAAATCTGGCGGTGAGGGAGTGAGGACTGTCCAACTGGGTGGCACATACGAGCGCCTCACCATAAGGGGTCAGACTCTTACGGGCTATGCGGCGTAGTTGGATATGTGGATTGTATACTATTCAGTTTAACGGATATTCGGTTTAATATTAAGCAGGTGTCCGGTTCAATCCTATTTGGTGTATCGCTAGTTTCAACCCTAATGATGACTGTTTGAAATAAACTTTAATACTTATTATATCTTCCCAGGTATTCTTGAAGGCTGAAATAGGACAAAAGAGCTTCCTGATTGAAAACAAAATCACAAATGTCGAGTACAAATTCAACAATGTCTACTGCGAAGAAAAGAAGCAATGCGCCCATGCTGAATTCTCTTCCAAGCTCAACAACCAAAGTAAGAAACCTTTCTTTCTCATCTTATACTTAATAAAATGGGCCCAGTAATGGCACCTACCATGCCCATTACTACCATGAGTGTTGGCGATCGTGAAGAAAATACTTATTTTGCATAACAGCGGCACAGTATATAAATACAATTGGAGCTGCCATGAAATTCACCGACTAGAGTCAGTTGAGTCCATCATAATATTTTTATTGCTTTTCTTAAGGGTGAGCGGTATACTAATTACAGGCTATGCTAGGATTAGGACAAAGAAATAGAAGAGCCCTTGTAGACCAATTTAGGGTCATATGAGGTAAATCTTATGCGGGCCCTCCAAGGCAAATCTTTTGAAGGACTTCACCGTTATACATGTAATTCTTTCATTGTTATTCCGTGACACTGTTGCTGGTTTTTCAGTTAAGAGTGACATCATCTCCTTGACACTCTCTTATCTATGAATTTTAGGCTTTGCAATCGAATGCCATATAAACCTTACCTTAAAATATAAAGTATATATGAAACTCCGATTTTTGCATCTCAATTATTGTGGTTTCAAAATTTACCGTAAAAATTGTTAATTTGATTTCAGACCCTGACCAGCTCCAGCACAGCGTCCAGGCGTTGGTTGATCTGCGTAAGCTGGGGCTCTCGCCGGAATTCGGTCTGCAGAGCAACCTGGACCTGCACAAAAACAAGCTTCCAGTAATGACCTTCGATGTCTACCTAAACCAGGACAAGAGCAAGTACCATCTACACGCCTACTCGCAGCCAACTAAAGGAGGTAAGCAGTGTCAGTGATGTTATGCTCACAGTCGCAAAGCATTGCTACATATATTTTTTAAAATATAATTACACACAATTCACTTTGTATCTTCACTGTGTCACTGTGCGGCGTCATTTAAAAGTAAAACTATATATTACACTACCATCTCTTTTCTAAAAGAATTTATTTTTGGTCGTTGTTCAGTTCCCTTATGATTTAAAATTTTAAGCAAAAGTGTTTTTATTTATTTTAGTCTTTATTAATTCAGTATGCCTTTTTAACGGATTTCGGAAATGGAAAACCGTTAACATATTCTGTCGACAATCCCTCATAATTTGAAAACACATGTTAAACTAAAGGGCCGTCCCAGTACTCCATTAATAATTGTAATTTAATGTCTATTGTAAAAGATCGAACAGTGACTATAAGATTTAATTCTGTCGATATGTCTATTTATATCTTTGTTACAATTTCTTTTTTAAAATTTTATTATTTGTTATGTAGGGCTTTTTAAAGGTTTCTTGAGCGACTATTGCGACCATTTCTAGTCTATTGTAATTGCCACCTATTATAGTTCCGTATAAGCCTTGCGTCATTTAAGAATGTATTTGTAGCCATAGGTGAGTGTTGAAGCTGTGCCTCCACAGAGCCTTCCATTTACATTTTTTTTGTTTTTCAGCTTACCCGGCCGGTATCACCCTAACTTTGCCCCAAAGGGTGATCTCTCTGGAGCAGTCTATAACCTATCCTGATGGCAAAGCGGTTCCTCTTCCCATCAAGGGAGAATTAGTCCTGTACCTGAACAAGAAGTCGGAGCCCAATCAAAAGGCGGCACTGAAAATGAATGCTGACTTCCAACGCGTCGAACACAAGACTAGCTCTGCCATCGGAGATATTACCTTCTCTCATCCGGCACTTGGAAAGGTAACATATTTATTTACAAATTAAATAAATACCACGATCTCGTAAATGCCATCACCCGGAACGGCTTCACTGTTCACCTTCACGCGGTGTAAGTTGGCGCTCGTGGCCTCCCAGCCAAATCTCTATTTCAGCTATTTAAAGATCCAGGAAAATAATTACCTTCTTCCTAGAAAAATTATCTAAAACTGCGATTTCCACACCTCAAATTCTATGACTTCAAAGGGGGAATGAATGGATGATAAGGTGACGCTCACATGTGGCAAGACAGCTGTCCTAAACCTACTACAGCCAGTTGTTAGTCCGGAGTCCACCGCTTACCCCCCAAAAGTGTAACAATAGCATTATGATGGGCCCGACCTTGGTTGGTGAATTCCATGGCAGCTCCGTTTGTACTTACTTACTTTTATGTTATTTATGATTCCGGTTTTCGAATGGCTTTCCTTAAACATTTGATCAAATCATTTGTTCGACCACTGTTAGAATTTGGCTATCAGATTGGGAGACATTCACTTACTAGATAGAGTACAGAGACCCTTTACAAAGATACCGCGTACACTAAAGAAGTACAGCTTCGAGGAGAGGTTGCAGACACTGGGACTTACTACATTGGAGGACTCCTGATTGAGGCATATAAGATACACTCAGGTTACTACGAATATACTCATATTTCACCTATTAACATACACAAAACCAACCGCCATCTCCGAGTCGGTGACAGGAAGCTGTCAATATCGACTTTTCCTTTGAACCCTCGAAAGCACTTTCTATGCAACAGAGTGGCTGACGACTGGAATAAATAAGCCAACTGTGTTTGTGCCAAAATCATATATAAACTTAAGAACAAACTGGACAAACTCATCGAAGCTAAATCAGTGCAAAATATAAAATAATCAATAAGATACAGCAATATCAACTTTATGCTGCTTGATAATAATATGTTATACAAATCTACATGAACTAAAGCTACCTTTACTGTGATTATCCCTGAATGCAAAGTCTTTGTTACCATTTAATTCCTTTATTGTTTGTAGGATCTGCAAGTGACAGCTAAGAGCGTATACGACCATGCGACTCATTCCCTCAACTCCAACCTTATCCTGGATATCTTTAAGAAAAAGAACCAGCGTGTTGTGGTCACCGGAAAGTGGAACTATCACAACGTCGCACAGGAAAGCCTCAACATCACCTCCGAATTCGACATTAGCGGAAAGGTAACCTATTATGTCATTAAGCCACCCCACAGATGATCAGATTTCTCAAATAGCAAAAAGTGTTACTTTTCAAATTAGCTTACCCCAATCACCGCCATTAGTTCAGTTAATTTAATTTAATTGAGTTTTTTTTTATTATTATATAGGTAGCAACATAAAAATCAATACAATTTGTTGCAGTTACCTTTTAATGGAAAATTTTCTCGAAAAATTTATCAATGGAGTAGTACCACACCCATTAAACAAATATTTTTAATATCTACTTTGGAAGATATTAAAAGATTTAGTCGCTTTTATATCTGCTCTCAATCTGTTGTAAATGGATAGCCCAATGACGTAGATGGCCAATGAATAGATCTTATAAAAGCATGGGAAATAAAAAAGTTTCCGAGAGCAGAGCCCTGGGGAACGCCAACCGACGAAATGCGGGGATCTGAGCGATCGCTACCAATGAAAAATTAGTTGTTCTATTCAAATAGAAATATTACAATTTTTATATTGTGTAAAATTTAACTTATCTAAGAAACATTTTACTAGAAAAATGTCACACCCGTGACGATGGAATGACCCATATAGGTAGTTCTTGGAATGCAAAATACTCTGCAGGATTTATGGTGTCATGCAGGAGGATGGCGTATGGAGAAGACGAACAAACAAAGATATCTGGTGTATTTTCATCCGTTTCTGTGAGAGTCCACAGCTAGTCTTATGAGTTTCTTGTAGAGGGGTTGCCGTAATTCTTCGAGATAGGCTACGTGATTCCATTTGAGACTGGAGTCAGAAGTATTGCAGCCATTAAATGTATTTTCCCACTCTTCACTGGTATTTGTTGTCGCTGGTTATTTATGAGCTATGTGAATTTCTTCACAGAATCAAAGGTTTAGAAAACAAACAACAAAATATAGAGCTGGGTTCACACTTTCAACGTGGGCAGCCAAGGGTTTTCTCTTTGAAAAATAATTACTTGTTACTAAAAGATGTATTATTCTTATAGGTACTCGGTATCGAGCTGTCTATCTTCGAGCACTTGGCTATAAATCATGAGGAGATTGGAGCTGGACTCAACATCGCTGTTACCCAGGATAAGCATAAGAAAGAAGCCGGTGTCTTGCTCCATGCCAGCAAACAAGACGTGAGTTGTACTAATTGAGAAAGAGAGAGAGGAGAGGGAGAGGGAGAGATAGGTCTCTTAGATCCTGCAATACAGTAGTATGCGAATTCATGTAATATTTTTAAAAATCATTTAGTTGTCGCTAATCAGCTCGATGGGTGGAATCCATGAGATCCTTGCAGTTTTTAATGATTTATGGGTTCGGAAATCATATTTGTTTCTGACTTTCGAAACTTTGACTTATTAATACTCCGTAAATTGCCAATAGGATACATTTTAGTATTATTCCTGTGAGTTTCCTTGCCATTCGAGTCATACAAGCTCTTGATTTTTGAAGTTATTCTTCATGATCATCGTTAATGAAATAATGCAATTTTACAATATTTTATATTTATAAAAATATCGAGTCTGAGGGTGGTAGGCTCCTACCAAGTCAGGCCGTAGAAGAGTGAGTTGGATCCGCTCTCGACACCCCTGGCGGCCAGCCAGCCTTTAATTTGTGAAATTTCGAGCATGTTGACTTTCGCTCATTTTTATTAACTATTTTTTCTTACAATATAGATTGTTCTGAATTATGACAATGAGAAGTAAAGTAATATAAATATTTTTAAACTGTGGTTGATTTATAAAATGTTTCTTTTCCTTTAGTTGAGGCTGACCTTAAGAGCACCGAACATGGTCCTTTTGAACGTCGATGGCAAATTCCAGCTCGCTAAGGACGCACAGGTCGGTGACCTGACTGTGACTCTTCTGCAAGATAAACCCGTCTTTGTTCACGGAGAGGTCAAGACCTTCCAGAGCTTCGAGCTCTCCACAGGATACAAAAGTGAGTCGTTTTGTTCATCATTAGGTTAACGATATTCCAAAATATGCAAGGATACTAACCCTCCATCGGGCGCAATATGTAGTCTGTTCAAAGAGTATCAAAGCTTATTTCTCTCTTGTAAACTTTACTTAGGGACGATATCGATCTTCTAGAGAAGGTCCAGCGAAAAGCGACTAAAATGCCTTTTAACTTGAAGCATCTAACATATGAGGAAAGATTGATGGCTCTCGGTTTGACCACTCTTGAGTAACGCAAAGCAAGGGGTGACTTGATCGAGACATATAAAATCCTGAATGCATCGTATGACATTCCTGGGTTGCATACTATCTACACCATGAACACCAACACACCTCCAGCGAGAATCATTCCATTCAAATCCTCAGAAACATTTCCTCAGCAGTAGAGTAGTAAATGAATGGAATGCTCTCCCTAGTGAAGTGATCAATACCAAAAGTGTCAATGACTTTAAACATAAACTGGACATATTCCACAAAAACTGTAATGCAAGCACGGACTCATGCTCATCAGCTTAAGTTGCCTGTCTGTTAAATATAATAATAATAATAATAATATTGAGAATACATAGCAACTTAGGAATATCATCTTCAGGTCATCCTAAAGAATGCACTTCTGGATTTTTCAATGCTTATTTTTATCTCTTTGCTTATATTGCAGTGGTCATTGCGTCTTGCGTCGAATTCCGTAAGCTGTAAATAGGCATTTTACTGACTACCATGTACTTAGTCTTTATGGTTTTCAGCTTCAATCCATAGTAGTCACATACTTTTGTAACAGTGTCATTGAAGAGCTGGTGTGTATCCACGCTGCTGCTATTAGTACAGTGTCATCTGCAGTTTTGATATTGTTGATATTTATGCTATTTACCTTGAGTTATTAGGAATTATCCTAACAATATGTTTTTACAGATGTCCCCGAGAACAAGTTGTCGATCTCCGGTCGCATCGTACCCGAGGAACGCGCCGAAATCAAGGCTGAAATCATCCAGGGACAGGAGACCAAGGATCTTGGTCATGCAGCTATCTTCCTCCAGGATCACGTCCTGAAGACTGATCTCGGCGGCTCCACAGAGAACGTCAAGAGCTACGTTGTAAGTTTCGTTTAAGTTCGTTTTGTTTTCCAAACTTACAACTATCACAATATTAGCACAGTTAACTGACAGTAACTTCTCTTGAAACCAAAATTGGTAATGAAGCAAGTGACGTGACGAGTCCTAGGGTTACCACAAACTGTAATACGATTACTAGACATTGTACCATAGGCCTTTAAGCGAAATATGCAGGATCTGAAATCCGTCATATGGCCGCCACACCACCAGTCGTAGGCACGTTCACTTCCCGTCGAACAATGCAGATATGGAACTTTGAGTAATACCACATGCGGTCACCCGTGCCGTGTACGTCGTCATATTATACATTACAAAATTTGCGCTGTCTGCATAGCAGCATACACCTAGCCTAACTGTTGGAAATAGACTCTCAGTTGCTACTGAACTTAATTGGAACGATAGATATTTTTGTGAAATTTTCTTGAGATTCGGGTAATGGTTATTATTGTATCTATATTACTGTGGGTACGAATTTTGCAGAAGATTAGATAAATGAGACTCTACTTGTCTTCTAGAGATGTACCCTGCAATATCCGACAAAGCCTCCTGATCCTCTGCCACCCAAATCATTTTCTCGCAAGCACTCCAGATGCCTAGTAGTTCAGAGGAAACATGAGAATTTCTTGTTAACGCTTTCAGGTCTTTATTTTTCTATAAGATTTATCAGTGTTTTCTCAGCTTTATTTTTGTTTTTTTTTTTTTTTGCAATGCTAATTTCCTAATAATCGGGACAACAATTGACGATTCCGTTTGATCGAGAAAACATTAATGATCGTCAATTAATTTTAACGTAATCGGCTACATCCCTAATTATAAATTATTATAAATAATTCTCACTTGTTTGTCTTTGCAGAAACACCTGAACACGGACGTGAAGGCCTTCCTCGAGCACGCCAAGCAAGTGTCCACCCAGATGGCAAGTCAAGCGCAGAAGGATGTTCAGCGCACCGGCCAGATCCTCAAGAATGCTGCTCCCGACTTTGCCCACCTCGGTCAGTTCTACAAAGCCGAAATTGACAAGGTCCGCGACGAGCTCGTCAATGATAAGACCCTCCAGGAGATCAACCAATTTGTGTACGTCTTTTTCGTGTCAGTTTTATTTGTTTGTATTTCAGTGTTGTGATTGTCTCTCCATTTCATCGCATTCTATTGAGGTTGTTCTGTGCCAGTCACAGTAATCACAGTAGATAATAATAGTTCACGGCCTCAAGGTGAAGTTCTCATTTTTTCTCACAGGCTACACTGTCATATTATTGTGTCTAAATTTAAGTGTCGGTGTACCAACTGCCAATCATCTGCTGTCATTTGATTCTATTACTAGATTTTTCATCTTTTATGTCAGCGTAATTTTGTAAAATATACAAAATTTTACAAAGCTTAGTCATCAACCTTCACAAAAAGAGATTAATGCCGCAGCAGATTCATAGCGATATATAAGATCTTTCAATAAGGGCGCTCAATCTCTAAATGTAAATAAAACAAGTTGTGTGTGAGATATCCACTCATTTTTTTTTTGTATTTAAAAGAATACTTTAGGCCATTAAGTATGGAATATAATGTTGTTTAAGTGTCCAACGTGGCTTTGCTAGGTGGCACTATTCGGGATGTCCAATTTTCAACGACTTTTGCTAAATCTGGCTTAATTTGCTGGATCGCTTTCGTTATGTTGACTTTTAGGACATCAATTGTATGCGGTTTATTCGCATGGACCTGCGATTTAAGATAGCCCTAAAGTAAGACTACTGAAAAATTCACAATAATTTGACAGATGTTGTTTTAACAACATGGCTGCTACAACCTAACAAATTTCAAGCGTCTTTATTGAAAGACCCCGTACAAGAGACATTAAGAAGAAATGTGTGAAGTAAGGGATGATATGTAAAAAAATAGAAATATTTCGCCATGAACTTTCCAATGATTCCACTTAACGATGCTTGCAACTGGGTTGATTCCACAGTTAATTCAGTCTTTCCGGACCTCAGAGGTTCCTTGTGGCTACGTTCATTGTGAGATTCCAGATTAGGTCCTAGATGAGAATAAAATGACCAGTAATAATATCTATACCGAGTTTGCCAATCGATTAAAAAATTACATAAATCAAATAAATTAAAGTATATAAAGTGGTTATAATAATGATGACAGAGGCGTTGTCGATATGCCTAATTTGATCGTAGACTAGGCGGTCGCGTTATCACAGATAGTACTCGTTTAATCTTTAACACTCATTACTTTTATATGAAAAATATTGCACGAGTATTTAAGGCGACAATTTCTATTAGAATTGCTAACAAAAGAGAAAAAGTGGGCAAAATTTTTGAATTGGTGACAAAGCAAGATATTTGTTACCGCCAGGTATATTCAAAGAGTTATTTAATTTCGGGTTAAATTCGGAAGACTAGAGGAGTGCTAATCGCGATCCTGTTACTGAAATACCAAATAGACAATTTAAAATACGCAAACACCCTTTACTCCTCTCTGATTCTCTGTTAAATTCCGCAAATCCAATTTTAAACATCCTAATTTTATTTTTCTTTAATTTTTTTTAATCTATTTGTGGTATATTGAATGACTATAAATAGTAATAACTAGTTGAAATGCAAATCGTTTCTGATATGTAACATGGTTTACCATCGAATCTACTGGTCTGCACAGATAAGAAATTAGCGCCGCTTTGCATACCTTCTATATCATTTTTACAGATAATGCGTAGCAATAAGTAATGGAATCGTACTGACCGAGTATATGAATATAATATAGCCACAGCATAAAATAAGAATCCTTATAAAAATCATGTTTTATTTGATTCGTAAATTTGGTATAAACATATAATAGGCGCCCACATTCCACCCTTATCCTGATTTGGATCCAATCTTAATCGAACCACAAAGAATCGCCGTGGACATGGCCGAGGAGTTAGCTGTGGAGAAAAAAAGCTGAGCATCCTGCCATTATACACATTATTTAAACTCTAATCCAGTAAAACCAGAAAAAATAATTTTGAAACCAGAATAATGACCGTTAACATGTAAGAACACTTAGGATTGGTTGAGAAATAGCTGATTAAGATCATCTTTAGATTTAGAGAATATGGTGATTTCGCCCGCAAGCTGTTGATACGTTTCATTTAAATGAGATGAAATTATCTAATATTTGTTACTTTCTCTTTTATAGTAAGAACACCGTCCAAACTCTGGCTAAGCTGTTCAACGACTTTGTGAACAACGTAACCGCGATCATCGACCAGTCTGTGAAGTTCGTTACTGAATTCTACGAAAAGCTGTCCAACGTTCTCCAAGAGAAGGTACATGGCTATCTCTTCTTAAGGTTTTATGTCTGATCTCAGATGCAAGCGAGTATAATGCGATTCTCATATCCTTGGCCTAGAAAGCCGTACCTTGAGTTTCCGGGTCTTTTTAATGTCGTTAACGCTGGCTTCGTTTGAAGTGTCGCAAGCAAAGTGCCGTTTCAAACTCGATCAACCCACGATATTACGCATTCTTCTGTGAACCACATTTCAAATGCAACTATCTTCTTACACATGTTCTGTGTGAGTGTCTGTAATTCAGTGCCATACATAAGGACAGAGAAGACATAGCGATGAATAATGCCTAAACGGAGTTGTAGACTCTAGTTCCTAGCACATATCAGTTTGGTCAGTTTATATAAGGCTTGCCGTCCTTGTTCAATTCTGCAACAGATCACCAAGTCCCATTTCTTATTCACGTAACTACTAAGGTATTTATATTTCTTTGCTCGTTGCCGTTAAGAAATATAAACATTTGTGGATATTCATAAACTCAGTCTTGCTTTTATTGATGCGGAAACTATATTATGCGGGAACTATATTTTTCACCTACGTCATTTAGGCTTTGCATGAGTTGCCGTAGATCGCTGAAGTTGATGGCAAGCAAGACTGTGACATTGCGTAACGATGGTTGTTGACGAAGATTACATTAATTTTTATACCCTTATTCTTATTTGCAAACTCTGCCGATTTGTTAACAATCTTGTTACTGTGCTGTGAGACTGTCGGAGTTCCCAACAACTAATATTTGTGTTTCTTGTCAGGTGGTTCCCCAACTGAAATCTCTCCTAGATTCTATCGTTACTATTGCTACAGACACTGGCAAGGTAGTAGCCGACTTCATCTCCTACTATGTAGTCCTCGTAACTGATTTCATCGAGCAGCATAAGGATGAGTTCAAGGAACTGTTCACCGCCATCAACGACCTTACCAAAGGTAACTACGACTTTAACGATTGTTATTTTAGACAGTCTATTAGTGAGGCTGTAATTAAGGTTTATTCGATACTAGGGAAGTATCCACACCAGTACTCTAATCAAAATATCGATACATATCGAGCATCGAGTTAAAAGTATCAATACCTACTTGTATTGAATCAATAGATTACTTTTTAAAGGTGTATAATGGACGATGGATCTTTATTATAAAGATATGAAATAAAATGATTTAGAGTTAAATATTACAATTAAATAAGCTTTTTTAGTAATAAATTATTCAAACAACTCACTCTCAAATAGAACACTGAAAAATATTAATTTTCCAAATGCTTGCTGCTT
>JAOPUG010000168.1:7512942-7525568 GCA_027564375.1 Micropterix facetella
AAATTACAAAATTTCTTTCTTTTGCTTTTTACCTTGTGACGATTAAATGCTGCGAAGTGGAATGGCTGGCAGTAGAATCCAAGCTCGCGCCATTCCAATAGTAACGTGGAAAAAAATGGAACTGCTATACCATTTTTCCTAACCACACCTTACCGGATTCGACCGGACCAAAAAACCACCCAGGAGTAGCTCAACGGAAAGTCCTTTCACAGTTTTCAAAATATACTTAAATTTCCTGTATTTTCAGATAACCGTCAAGAGAACCCGACCGACAAGCCAAACGAGCTGGACGCCCTCTATTTGGCCTCCCCGGTCAAGCCCTTTGGCCAGGAGAGAACCCAGGAGATGCTTAAGACGACGAATTCTGGAATTCGCGGCGCCACTGGCCAGGCGATCAGCGTCCACGCCAAATTCGGAGAGTCCGAGGTTAAAGAGTACACTGTCACGATTGCGAGGTCAAGCAGTTCCTACGACCAAAAGTCCAAGATGTGGGTGCACGCGACTTGTAGATCTTCCCGCTCTGTTCAACATGAGGTGAGCTTATGAATTGTCACATTTTAAAAATTATGGTTGCTATGCCTTGACAACGCTGCTCTTTAGGTTCTAAGAGCCTTTACTTATCGGCGATATAGGTATAAAATGTCATGCTAGCTGGAGAGTGGTAAGACTCTTCCTTGTCCTTGGAGGTTATTTTACCCTCAATTCTCTTCGTAGTTCATCCACCTGAAATCATTGTCTAGGTCAGGTAGAGAGTGCGGCGTTGTTTTTCATTCAAGTCATCATAAACGCGGTGAAAACTATTGCACTTTGCAAGTGGAGATGAGCTGGACACATTGCCATAATGGATCACAGTCAGTGAACCAGGAAAATGCTCGATAGTAAACTGCTCCTTAATTTGATAAATAGAGGCCATCCACCTTTACACTGAGTGATTGAAGGAGCGCGAGATTGGATGAGGAGAGCTTTAGATAAGCGAGCATGAAGATATTGGAGGAGGCCTAATCCGGGAACCGACTATTCAAATGTCGCAATGGTGACGTTGATGATGATAACATTGGTCAGAGTATATCTTGTTAGAGTAGGTCACTTTCGCACGACTGTTCAACATTGACACAGATCTATGGCTATATTCAGGAGATGTTCTCGGGATCTATCCTTATCCCTACATTGTAGACAATTCTTCTGCATCTTGCTCTCCAGGAAGGCGCGCATTGGAGAACTGCAATTATGAGGATGATGCCCCCATCTTGGTGGGTGAGAATAGTCGATCGAAGGACGAGAAGAGTCGAGCGAAGGAAGAAATGGACTCTCGAAGGGTCATTTCAAACGCAGTCCTTTCGCTCATTCGACCGGAACTCTCTGAGCTGTCTTCATTGCTTTGAAAAATCATTTGCCAGGGTTGCGCACATCTAAAACGGATTTTTGTCACAAGCGTCTCGGTAGGGTCCTAATTTGGATACGGAAAGAGCGGCCAGCGTCTTTCATTTATTGCGATATGCAGTGCTTATTGTACCACTTTTACTCTCATCTTGCCACTTTTGCCGGTGTTCCTCCATCCGCTATACCAGGACATTGATTGCTCCTACTTTTCCTATCTTCTCTTACGATATTAAGGTTATGATGCTAATGATTGTCCGCCCATCTGCAAGTGGTTCCTTCAATAAGAGTTAATGTAGCTCAAATCCCAAAAATCGTCCGCCTGGGAGACTGGTTTCAGGAACCACGATGGTTGAAAACTTATGAACCTGTCATAGCTACCTCGTACTTCGTATATGCCCTATTACTTTCTCACTCCTGCGGGGTCATCCATCCAACAGCCTCTAAATGTGGGGTCATTCTTTATCCCCAGTTATTCATTGAGCCGGCAGGGCCACGGTGGCAGTTATCCCTGGAAAGGCTCACGCAGTATCTGGTGAACCCGAGAGTGTTTTCCCTAATGTCTTGTTTTGCACGAATTTAATTTGTTCCTCTCTTTATTTAACCCATTCTCTAGATCGATTCCTTAGTGCTGTCCATAAATACTTCTCTGCAAATGGTAAAATCTGTTCTCGCCCAACTAACGAAACCGCGACTTCTCAAGCCTAAACTATTAATTATTCTATCACATCTTTTCGAGGGCGTCATGTCATTGGCTAATAAGTTTGATACTTATGTATTTGTGGCTCTTGAAAGGACCCTAACGGTTCCGTGTAGCTTGGGCCTGACGGCCTATTTGTCTGTTCTTAGGTCAGCTTAATTCACTGTTCAGTTATTATCTGATACTCTCCTAGAAGAGGGACTTAACCTATTAGGGCCGAAGTGAACACTGCCCGCGGCTGTAACCTGCAGTCGTTGTCGGTTAGGATCAGAAGTGCGAATCCGGGTGAACACCTCGGGCGGATCTGGGCGGTTTGTGCACCCTAGTCTCAGCTATCTGTATCAGCTTATCCTCCGCAGTCTTGTAAATAACCAGGAGAGTACGAAAACGTACGTTTCCTGTGACAGTGGGGATAGCTGTTGACCTGATGTCGCCTATCCTTAGAAACGATCCGTTAACCATACAACCCTATGTGTGATTGACGGGCAAAAGACGCCTTGAATCCGCGATTGATTCGAGTTACGAATTACCACTTTTACATCAGGTAGAGACCGCACAAGCGACCGCGAATTCGTTACCAGACTGGAGGATGGAAAAATCTTTGCATTCATCACAGGGTAACAGGACGACAATAACACTGACACCTCTCAAATTGGCTTTTGGAAGCTAGAAACTCCTATGATGATGATGTTCCCCTAGCAGGTTTCAACTATAGGATCCACAGCATTTCATGGTTCAGTTAGGGTCGTCTCGTTACTCTTCTCTCTATCTCGTGCGCCAGCAATTGACTAACGTAACCAATCTTGTTGTGAAGAATGCTAGTATACTTGAGGCACATCAGGACGAAGCTGCTGTATAGATATATACTGTATAGCCATGGCTGGTCTGGCTTTCAGCTCATCCCGTTTAAGATCCAGGTCTGATCCATAGCTGAATTCCATGGCAGTCTAACGTGTCATCCACTTGAGTGTATATTTTTAAGTCGCGAGCATATAAAATATATCGTGATCTTAGATAGCATGATCCTATATCATTTATATATGCATTAAATAATACTGGCCCTAAATGTGAACCCTACGGAACACCCGACGGGATTACCTCAAAGTTGGATGGGTAGCCGCCCACTACTACTGCTTGGTGACGGTTGAAGACGTATGATGAGATCCAGTCATATAAAATACCAACCTAATGCTGTATTATTTATTAGAGAATGTTTTACTAGAATGTAGTAAATGTAAATAAACAAGGCGACGAATTGGATTCATCTCTAAGTTGTTTTGTAAAATAAAATAAAATAGAGAAATTAATAAACACTAATCAAATGAGAGCAGCCCTTAAGATTTTTTTACATAATTATCTCTTTCCCAGTTTATACACTTGTATAGACACTTGAGTGTATCTATCAAAGAATAGACGCTTGAATACTCGTCGGTATTGGTAAGTCACCGCAGCTGATGTTGAGGGTAATGGGTGGATTGATGATCCAATTAAAATTATCCTTTTATTCCAACATCCTGAAGGCGGAATGTTATGTTTCAATCTTTCTACCAATGATGAGGTTCAAAGACATATCCTTTACTGACGTAATGTTATTGAACTTATTTAGATTATTAAAATTTTTACTCACAAGGTGATGTAGCGAAAAAAATATAAAAGCTATTGGCGATGTCAAATGGATTATCAGTTTTAATATTATTAAAATCAATCCAAATTATCATTTATAGTTTTATGTTTATTTCCGCATTCTTTAATTATAATGAAATAGGTGCCTTTAATTTTTCATTTCCTACTGATGCATGCTCATATAACCTATGACGGATCTTACCAACCTCTACTAAGATCAAATAATTGAAAAGAAACAATGTCAATCATTCCAGATATGCGCTGTTGTATCAACCAAATCAGGCAATCAACCTATGATGAATTTCGAAAAGGCTCTCGAGCACGCGCCCCAGGCAGACGTTGACGTCAAATTAGTTATTGGACAGAACTGTCAGTCTGGCACGCAGATTAACGCAAAATTAAAGCTCCAGCAGACAGAACAGAGGAAGAAGTACATCAAGGAACACCCAAGGACGAAGCAGTGCCTAAAGCAGATATCGGAGAATCAACACCAGAGATACGCTTGCAGGAGTATGATCAAGAAGGCGAACACTATGGACAACATGAAAACCATCATTGACATAAAGAATGGTGGCAATTCGTATAAGGATATGATCTTAAAAGTGGTTGAAGCCATCAAAAAATTGAGTAGGGAAAATGGGGATGAGAATGGTCTAGACCCTAAAGGGCAACCTGGTCGTATAACCTTGGAAGCTCAGATGTTCCCAGACAATCACGCCATGAACTTCTCTCTCTCAAGTGAAATTGTTGATGTAGATTTCAGCTCAGTGCAGCTGAATTCTTGGGTGAAATCTTTCTTGCCTGTACATCCATCTCCAAGCTGGTCTAAGAGGAACCTCAACTGGCTCACTCAGAGGCAATATACGCGTAAGTAAACCAATCAAGATTTTTACATGCTAAACGATCACTTCTGAAACTTATATCGAATGCAGAAAGACTTTCTATTCTGTTGAGGCAATCCTAGATTGGCTGACCGATCAAATTAAAAGAGAACGAGGGTTAACACATATATTATAAGTATAGTAGCAAACCTCTAATGGATCAGACCACCGCTGTCAAAATGGAATATGCCTTATATAAAGAGGAAGCTATTCGAAAACATAAGGTAGCTTATTATTTTCTATTCTATTTGCCAATATCCTAACTCAGAATGGCATAGGTTAGTAATATGTAGTTAGTTAATGCAGTTAAGGGCTTTGGTGTAAATGGTGAATATCTTATATGCGAATGATTCTGCCTTAATAGCCGATATTGACGATCTACAGGCTCTAATAAACTAGGTTTGTCGATGTCATTATTGAACTAAAACAGGATCATTGAGAGTCTAAACTTCTTCAATAATTTTCTTCTATTCTGCCTATTTTCCAAGTGGATTTAGGTCTTGCCCTCCGGGATGCAGATCCATGTTTGGGAAGGCAAGAGTCCATGTTTCTGAAGTGTAAGTCAAGAATGGTCTGGTGAGTATCTTGTAGAGGGTTGCATGCATTCGTCCTCCGGGATAGCAGACTGGATTTCATTGGAGTCTGCAGTCTGCAGCCGCCTATTTACAGCCAATAAACGTACGTCACTGGTATTGTGAGATATATGAGTTTTTTAACAGATTCAAAGGTATAGGATTCAGCAATAAAAGTTGGAGTAGAGTTTACTCTTTCAACGTTGGCAGCCATTTGGATTTCTTCTGATTTAGCTTGTGGCCCATACATTTTGCTCCTCTGTCCAATGCCAAAAATGCTTCCTTGAGGGATTTTGGAGAGCGTGCAATAATATCAATATCATCACCATACGCCAGTTTTACCGACATTTCGAAAATGGCATAAGAACTTGGCAGCGGTCTATATCCTGCCGCTGGCTAATGCAGGCTAATGAAGTATCGCGGTCGCTCTTCTTCATCAATAAATCCATCGTTTTCTTATATCAGACTACTTAGAAAATATGTTTTATTAATCTTCTTCAGCTGCCTGCACCTTAGATAACAACATGGTGAACACCTTCTCAAATAAGACATACAGCTACGTGCTTGGAAACTGCTGGCACGTGGTGATGTTGAACGTCTCTTCGACCAACAAGAGCGGTCAGGAATCCCCACAGAGACAGCTCGTCATCCTGGTCAGGGAACAAACCAAGGATCTAAAGGAAGTCCAGGTCACATACGCGTAAGTTATACCTACTCTCATGCAACACGGAATATTTATATCCACTACTTTGTCAACGCGTTTTTCTCTTTGATGTAAGTTCTGGAATTTCAATCTACTTTAAAATAGTAGGTATTCTACCTTAAAGACCGGTATGTAGATTTTGGTGTATTGGCTTAAGAACCAGCGTCTAATCTCTTATATTTTTACCACAAGGTCTTCCTAGTATCTTCAGTAAAAAGGATGTGAGGCTTGTTGGTCAGAATTATTACGGTAATGTATAATGCGTCTCACTCAGTTTACGTATAAAGACAACTCTAGATTCATTTCATGTGTAAGGTGTATAATGAAAGTCCAATCAGGTCCTAACGATGTGTTTCGACGTGGGCTCTAGTCCTCACTGTAGTAAGGCTGTTACTGTGTTATATAGTCTTGAAGATTTATAGGAGGGAAAAGACAATGTCTATACAATTTCTCTAGCGGTTTTCAAATCACGTCCTGGTGGTCGCTTGTAAATATGCCCCAGTCATAGTGGGGATACTACCACTTCACTTCCTGGAAAGCGTGTTTTAAGAAGCAGTTCATGTATGCTCTTCCTGTCTTCAGCTATTGCTTAGTTGTCTCTCTTAATGTTTCTCGGGCTGTTGCGGTGCGTTGGAAAGTATTTTACTTAATATTGCAGTTTATTTTGTGTTTTCTATTTCACTGCAGAAGTTATTCCATAATTCTCCTTGGGATAGGGATCCACAACAAAAGGTGGAACGGAGTTTACTCTTTTAACGTTGGTAGCCATCTATTTGGTTTTCCCCTGATTTATCTTGTGGTCCATATATTTTGCTCATCTGTTATAATTACTTTATTGTAGTTTCTTTAAAAACGTGTTTTGACCTAGAGGTTATTAAGAAATTGGTATAGGTTTTCCTTGAGCTTCTCAATGTATAGAGATCTACTAGTTTTCTGGCGTTGGTAGGTGTTCTTGACGAGCACCAAACAAGGCGATTCATCTACATAACTATCTACTGCTCAATGCCTATATCTCACTAATGTTTTATTAACTTATGCCCTGCATGATCTTCTCCAATCCCAAAAGCGAGGCGGATTAAACAAGTGCAGTGGGTATCTTCCCATCAGCCATGACGAAAGTGCTAGTGGAGCTACTCTCCTTACATTTGCACCTAAGAGTGTAAGCTGACTTCCAGTCATTTGGAGAGTAAAGACAACTCAACAATTTAACCCAGAAGATTTTTGTATTTCTTTCAAAGTCCTCTACAAAACTCTACAAAAGTCCTACACTATGATATCATCATAATTTATCTGTTCCATGACAAATCATAATAGTTCATGAATAGGTTATAGGTACTCAATACAAACAAACTCTGTTTGATAATAACAATAATACCATATACTAGAAATAGATACATGGTATGTCAGAAAATAATAATATTTCAAAATAAACGACTAATTAGGTATAGATGAAGGTGGTTCATATAAAATAGCCAAATATTATATACAATAATAGTCTGAAACAGTGATCAGAATCTTATTGGTCATATTACAATAATAACTGGACTAGATAATGGCATGTCTTACAAATAATATAATCAAATTGTCAATATTAAGACAATGACAAAAATATTAAAATAGTCAAATACATGTAATTTAGCAATATAATTAATACTATCAAAAATTAAAATACTCAGAATAGTGGTTGTAACCTATAGCTGCATCAAATTAAGAAATAAAACAATGCTAGAACGGTTTTTTAATGTACATAAATGGTATAAGCGCAGCTCAGCTAAGGTCACCATACACAAACACACACACAGGAAACTAGCACTATCGTAGGTACTACGTGATGAGCGCTTCCACGGAAGTACATCCTGTGCCGCCTTCGAAGAAGTTCCGTCTAGAAGATGCCGAAATACGGACACAAACGGCCAGTCAAGCGTTATCACAGAGGTAGAGTCGGAGAGAGACGGCGCTGTATGAAAAAGAGAGACAACGGGGTAAACTAAGTAGCAGAAAAAGAAAATCAAGCAGCAAGTTTGACATCGGATTATATCAGGATGGCCTGGGATTTCTTGTGCTATAATTTCAGGGAAAATGGGCGTTTTCGGCGACGTCAAATGTGGGCCCCGCGCTGCGGTCACTGGAGGCGAGCTGGCGAGGCAAATATTTATAATTATGTAGCAACCGTGAGAGCGAGAAATAAGAGAGATCGGGAAAAAGACGGACATAACCGGAACTTCGTGACATAAACACGGCACGGGCGAAGCGAAATGATTTGAGCAGGAAAGGAGACATAGTTTCGAATATAAGCAGTATTTAGTAGTATGCAGAATCGCGCCCACTGCACGATTCTCACGCCTACACACGCTCATTTATTTACTTTTATTTGAGAAATATAGACCACGTACGTTAATTTTTAATTATCGCGGATTTCAGTTCAAATCAACGAATGAAAGAAGCTGCGAAATAGTTAATAATCAAATGGCTTTGACGATGATCCTAGACACCACATTAAATACATAGACATTGATTTACAAATAGTCAAAACTAGAATAATAATGAATTATGATCGACAGTCATGGTTGGTAATTGCAATATTATTAAAGTCATCCAATCTGTAAAGGTCATGGTTTATCATTTATTATTTGAAATTTTCAAGTTCAAGCTGTAAATGTTAATACATAAAAAATTATTCCAGAGTCTTTACGTATCATGAAATTAAAATACAAAGATTTTATTGGAGCGAAACTCTTTTGCCGGGGTGAAATTTTAAGAGCCTCAAGGCGGTAGGCGAGGGCAGAAACCCCGACCACCGCTCGGGTAGTTATAACGACTATGGTCGTCTTGTGTACCCGGGATGCCATACAACGACAACTCCACGCGTATCAGAAGGATAAACACGCGGAGAGTGAGCGCAGAGTCCACCCCCTCCTTTCCGCTCCGAGTGACCCATTTCCTGACTAAACATACTAGATATAAAATACATTGTAAATATTAATCCTAGGTATTATAAGCTAACATGTTGGGGTATATCCAAATAACAAAAATCTTACGAGCTAACTAACACACATTAATATATATCTAGCCGGGGTGAACTAGCAAAAACTGTAACGGGACGCTTTTGGTGACACTCTTTATCTTCAGAAGTGTGAGACGCTTGATCGTCAGAAGTGCCTATACCCCTGCCCGGCCTCCTTCAACTTACCTATCCAACCGCTCCCCCTCCCCACTCAGCCTTCCCCGCTTCTTAACCCTTTCCTGCTTGTCCAATACGACACATTAACCCAGATAAGCATCTGTCCTATATATAGGATACTCAGTTAATATTTTTTTATACGGGTAATACAGTGTCGCTGCTGGCAATATCATCACTTACGTTAATTTTGAGGTTATGAGCGATTGTTATCACACTGAATCGGTTATAATATAAAAGTAAATAAAAGTTATTTTTCGTGAACAAAAGGGTGAAAAATGTACACGTAGACATGTCTAAAGAAATGGAGGTTGTATTCTATGACAAAAGCCGTTCAGATTCTTTTTTGCTGCACATTATTATGTTTATATAGTCCCGTCTCATAATCTAAAAAAAAATAATGTTTGATGTCCTTAGAGAAAAACCTATAAAACTATAGGTGTCCTACATATGGAACAGTAGGATAATATCTACTTTTTGATTTGTTGATAGGCGTTTGATCGTTCACCAAATATTGTTAGAATTGGAAAAATCGATAGATGATAGTGATTCTGAGAACCACAGAGAAAAGAGTGATAACAATTTTACCTCTGCCTGTGGACATAAACTGCCCTACGGATGAAGATTCTGGAGAAGTGGATGTCGTGAATATTGACAACTTACCGAGAAATATATTGCAACAAGTGGCAGAGCTACAAATTGAAGGAGAAAAAAGCGACGACAAGGGGTACGAAGGCAATTACGAGGAAGGTTTTCGTTGCACAGGAATGATCAGTGAAAATAGAACGGCTGGTTACCTCATATATTCAAAACTGTTAAAAGGGATGATATTGACTTCAGTACTACCCACGAGGACAGCTTCATTATTTCCAAGTGGCATGATAACACTCTCTTTAGCATTGCCTCTAATGCCGTGGGAATACATCCAATGACACCTACAAGAAGATTTTCACAAAAATAGAAAAAAATATCACGGTGTATGAACCACAAATTGTGTCTGTATATAATAAACACATGGGAGGGGTTGATCGTTCTGACGAGAATATTTCCTACTACAAAGAGGGAATAAGAGCCAAAAAAGTGGTATATGTCCTTGATTACTCGTATGATAGATATTGTAGAACACAATGCATGGCAATTGCACAAAAAAACCTCGTCTCACTGGATCACTTGGAGTTTAAAAGAAGAGATGCTATAGCTTTGATAGTATCCAACAGAGCTAAACCCAAAAGAGGCCCCAGCAAACCATCGCAAAATGAAAACATTGATTCTCGCAAATACCAAATAAAACGTATAGTAATTCCTCAGCAAATACAGACAAGCTGCCGTCAATACCCAAAAAAAGCTAAACTCGATGTAAAAATGTGATGTTGGAGTATGTGTGAAATGTTTTGAAATGTATCATTCTGCCTAAATAAATCCACAAGACCTGCATCAGCATTAGTACAATAATGAAGTATAACTAAATACAATACAATAAAAGATTTTCATAAAAAATATATGGTTTTATTTACTATACCTATTATCTTACTGTTCTATATATATAGGATGGCATTTTCCTTGACAGTCTTATGGTAAACATTTTTTTGTGTCAATTGGAGGCTCTTTAAAAGATATTTTGTGTTAAGAAAAGCAGTTTCGAGTAAAAGTATTTTCAGGCTTATCTGGGTTAAATTGGATATTTAGTATTATTATTGACGCTCTCTAGCGGAATGTAGCGAAACTAGTGTAGATACCGCTATAATCAGTACTTGGCATGCCCAATAGATGGCAGATGGCGGTGCCGATAAGAAATGTCTTTAAAATAAACATTCAAATATTTAAGAGCTTCGCTCCAATGGGGTGTCTCATGGCAGCTCTGTATTTTTCCAACCAGCCGTAAACTTCGTGTTTTTTTTGCAGAAACGAATATGGAGACAACTTGAACGTGAAACTACAACCTTCCAAGACTCCTGAAAAATCTGCAACTGGGTCTAATCCTTCTGGGATAATTTTGGTCGACGGTAAACAAGAGATGATCACGGATGTGCTAGGATTTAAGAAATGGGGGGTGTTCCAGGACACTACCTTGCTTGAAACCTTCGCTTTTCCAAGCGGCGAAGTCTTCGTTAGCATCGATGATTCTGCGATAACTCTCCTCTATGACGGGGAAAGGTTGAAGATAGTCGCCAGTGAGACATACAGAAACACCACTAGGGGAATTTGCGGAACTATGTCTGGAGATCAGCGGAAGGATTATATGACTCCACGGAACTGCTTCATGAGGAGCGGAGCAGAATTCGCTTCCACTTACGCTATGGTAAAAGATCAAGAATGTCAAGGCAAAGCGAAGGAAGTTCAACAACTCGCCTCTAATTCTTCGTGCGTTTCACCGATGGATGTTTACTCGAGGATCGCTTGGCCAAAATCGCAGTCAAATGATCTAAATCCTCCGCGAGAATCTAGCAGCCGCAACAACGTGATCGAAGCGAGGAGTTATAAAAAAGAAAACGGAACATGCGCACTTCACAAACAGACCCAGTACTACGAGAGGCACGGTCAGATATGCATCTCTTTAAACCCCATCCCTGCTTGCAGCACTAAATGCCACGGATTTCAGAATGAGACGCATGTCGTCTCACTCGTATGCAAGACTTCCAAAGACGACCAATTCAGAACGCTCGTCGAGAAGTTGAAGAACGGGGAAGACTTCATTATTAACTATACCAACGTACTTGGAGTTACACAAAAAGTGGAACATTTTAGGATTCCAACGTCTTGCAGAGTTTAAAAAGCTATTTGTTATATTTTACAAAATTACAAATATTTGTGTCTTCATTTTTGGAAATTACTATCATTTTTGGAAATACTTAAAAATTATCATTTTTGAAAATGTGCGCCTTTTTTTGCTTTCCCCTCTCGAAGATGATTTTTATTGTATGGCCTTCTTTAGGGACCCAGAAAATATTGAGTGATTAGGCAAAGATACTGTAATGATTAAGTATTACTTCGGTGCGCTTATTATTATGAAGGTAAAATTATAATATAGTCGGCAGGACCGTGTTGGCAACGAGTCATCGAACACCAAACATTCTAGAAGAGTCCCGAAATATATAAAAAAATCCTTAAAACACAATTTTCCTCGCATGATTCACTCCAATTCCTAGCATACAGTAACGCATACTCAGTAGATTTTTTCCTCGTAAAACCGGACCTTTCCTCCTTACAAACTGCAGATCGCAAGCCGGAAACAACGATGCATCAAAGCCTTAACGCCTTAAGAAAGGCGTCAAGCACCTTGCCGAAAATCGACAGAAGAGTAATGGATCAATAGGTCAGTCAGACCTCGGTTTACTTTTATCTTGTCGGCCCGACTCACGGCGCAGCTCCCATTCGGCAGCCTTTCTGAAAAGGGACTAATCCGGTGAAACCCGTTTTGCGGTCGAACCTGGTGTAATATCTCGGGCAGCCCTGGACGGTTGATGTATTGGTCGGTTTACCAACCTTGCTCAACTAACGTATATCCGGGGGGGGGGGGGGTTTAAGGCGCAGGGGTATTTTTAGACCATGTGTAACCTATCCTTATAAAAGACCAATTTGCCAAACGATAACG